>SKCR01032813.1:0-85359 GCA_019454045.1 Zanthoxylum bungeanum
TTACAAGGAAATACATAATAAAATCGGCACTCAGAGCACCAACCCTAACAAAATCTCCCATTTGCTGTAGTGTCTATATCGATTGTATCTAATACCCATCCACACCACATGTTTATCAAATAACTTCAGAGGTATGGCCTTCGTAAGCGGGCCTGCTATATTATCTTCACTCGGTACCTTGCACACGATAATATCCCCTCGCAACATAATCTCTCGAATGATGTGGTACTTTCGTTCCACATGCTTTGACTTCTGTTGCACCATTGGTTCTTTTGCTTGCTCAATGGCTCCAGTATTATCACAGTATAACGGAATCGGATTCTTGATACTTGGGACTACTCCCAATTCTGTGATAAAGTTCCTAACCCATACAGCTTCCTTTATAGCTTCAGAAGCTGCAATATATTCCGCCTATGTGGTGGAATCAGCTGTCGACCCCTGTTTGGAACTCTTCCAACAAACTGCACCGCCGTTAAGGGTAAAAACGAATCCTGATGTAGACTTTCTATCATCAGGATCCGATTGGAAATCAAAATCCGTACACCCTTTAACTTGCAGTTCGTTTCCTCCATGGATAATAAATTTATCCTTAGTATATTTAAGATACTTATGGATATGTTTAATGGCCATCCAAAGGTCATTTCCTGGATTGGACTGATATCTGTTTGTCACACTAACTGCGAAGCTGATATCAGGCCTCGTACATAACATGGCATACATGATGCTACCCAAACACGAAGCATAAGGTTGATTAGACATTTGAATCTTCTCATCTTCTATTTGCGGACATATCTTCTTCGAAAGATGTAAGCCATGTCTAAACGGTATATTTGCTGTCTTACAATTACCAAAATTATATTGTTCCAAGATCTTATCGATGTACGTTGATTGTCATAAGCCAATAAGCTTCTTTTCTCTATCTCTATAGAGTTTTATGCCTAAGACATAAGACGCTTCACCCAAATGCTTCATGGAGAAATTCTTACAGATGTAAGCTTTGATGCCTTGTGTCATCCCAATATCATTCCCAATGATAAGGATGTCGTCAACATAGAGAATTAAAAATACCACCATACTCCCACTGGCCCTCTGATACACACAGGATTCTTCCGAATTCTTGAGAAAACCTGACAATTTGATTATCTCATCGAATCGAAGATTCAAACTTCGTGAATTATGTTTAAGTCCATAAAAGGACTTCTTCAGTTTGCATACCATGCCCGAGTTTTCGCTGGATAAAAATCCCTCTAGCTATTCCATATGGATTTCTTCATCAAAAAGCACATTTAAAAAAGTCGTTTTGACATCCATTTGCCAAAAATCGTAATCATGATATGCGATAATTGATAAAAAAATCATGATGGATTTTAGCATCGCAACTGGTGAAAAAGTTCCATCGTAGTCGACACCAGGTCGCTGCGAGTAACCTTTAGCTACCAGTCAGGCTTTAAAGGTTTCAACCTTTCCATCAGACCCTCGATTCCTCTTGTAAATCCATTTACAACTGATAGGAACAATTCCTTCGGGAAGCGGAACCAAGTTCCAAACTTGATCCTCATGCATGGAGTCCATCTCAAATTTCATGGCGTCTTGCCACTTCATGGAGTCGATGTCCAACATCGATTCTCTATAGGTGAAAAGGTCAGTCTCTTCAACTAAGAGAACATCGAGATTCTTCTCTTGTATGAAATACAAGCATTCGGGAGGTCTAGATACCCTTTGTGACCTACAGAGTGTGTGTGTTGAAGGTTCTTCATCTTCTTGAACTACAGGTTCCTCCATTAGTTCGTTGGTTCCAAGTTGTACTTCATCAAGTTCAACATGTCTATGATCACCACTTTTAGCCAAAAATTCTATTTCTAGAAATTTTATGAAGCGAGCTACGGACACATTTCGATGCTCGATATCATAGAACAAATATCCTTTCGTATTTGAAGGATATCCAACAAACCTAAACTTCTACCCTCCAGGCAATAGATTATTTTACGGAGCCATCATGACTTAAGTAGGACACCCATAAATCTTAACATAACTAAGATTCGATTTCCTACCGGTCCATATCTCAAACAAAGTTGTAGGACCGGTAGGAACAACTTTAGAAGGAATATTGTTCAAAAGATGTGCGGGAGTTAAAAGAGCATAACCCCATAAGTAATAGGGCAAATCTGTATAACTCAACATCGATCGGACTATATCCAATAAAGTTTGATTTCTCCTCTCTGACACTCCATTGTGTTGCGGAGTGCCAGAAGGAGTATATTTAGCGAGAATCCCATTCTCCTTTAAATAATCAGTAAACTCTGCACTCATATATTCACCACATTGATCAGATTATTGGCATTTATATATTGATTAGTCTGTTTTTCAACTTCATTTCGGAATTCTTTGAACTTTTAAAAGGTTTCCTATTTATGTTTCATCAAATAAACATAACCATACCGTGACAGATCATCGGTAAAGGTAACGAAGTAAGAAAAACCACTGTGAGCAGTTTGACTCTTTGGACCATATACATCAGAATGTATGAGTTCCAATAAATTAGTGGCTCGGTGTCCAACACCCGAAAATGGGGCTTTGGTCATTTTACCCCGAATACAAGATTGACAAGTTGGATAAGGTTTAATGGTGAGATCAAGTATCAAACCATTCTTAACTAATTGGGTTAGGCGTTCCACGCCTATATGACCCAACCTCATGTGCCACAGTTCAATATTATTAATATCAGATTGTTTACGTTTATTAATTCCAGTATTAAAGATATCTTGTGAGGTACGCAATATGTAATGACCATGCTCGTTTGGATAATAAAGGATCTGAATATTATTACTATCATATAAATACAAAGAACAATTCTTAATATTTACATTATATCATTCAGTATCTAATAAAAAATGGGACATAATATTCGCCACACATCCAGGCACAAAATAGCAGTCATTTAACAAAAGTCTCCCACTGGGTAAGGGAATCTCGCATATGCCCACTACAACTGCATCCAAAGAGTCGCCACTCCCGAATGGCTAATAAGCTTAATCTATTAAGCTTAATTACACTAATAAGCTTATAAATTAATCATACATGCTTAACACCTTCAAAAAAGCTTCCAAAAAATTTAATTACAAACTAAAAGAGTAGAGACATCAACTTAGCAACACAAATTGAAGCTAAGATAAATAGAAACAATTTCTATGTAGAAGAAAGTGTGGAATTACTTACAAAATTCCAAATTTTGGCATTGGTTTTCCTTTCTTTCTACACCTTTGTTCTCAACTCACTTTGTAAAATTTTGTTAAACTTGTCTAAGTATGAAAAATGAAACAAAATAATTTTAGTATATCATTTTCATCATTGCCGAATTTTTCTTGAAAAATAAAATAACAATTACTTTATTTTTGTTCAATTTTGATTGGCACACATTTTGTAAAATTAAAGTTAACACTTTATCTTTAATAAAGCAAGCAAAATTTGTTCCAATAGTATCATGACATTTCCAAACTTAATCATTATAAAAGATATTTACTTTATTAATTAATTTAATTATTTAACAATTAAATTATTAAATAATAAATAAAAATATCCTAAATATATGTATTATATTTATATTAAATATCTCAAATACATATATTAATGATATATATCAAATATTACAATTTGATATTTAATTAATGTTCATTTAATAAAATCAAGTATTAAATACAAATACACATTAATTCAGAAATGACCATTAGGTCTTGATTGCATGTATTTTTCGTTTAACCGTTAAACGAGTTATACATCATCAGTATTATTCATTACAGTTGCCCTAGTGCTCTACGAGTATATTTCATTAGTGAGACTCTAGATTCAGGCATATCCGTCACAAAATCAAATTTCGTGTCTATAATTCACCCACCTATAAATTATGATGAACACGGATAAACTCACTAAATCATACAGGTCGAGGTCACTACATACGTATAATCCCTCCGTCACATGTATCCGGATTATTCCAAAGATATAGATACAAACGTCAAATCTCTATAGATATAATCACGTCGACGTTTCTATTAGCTATACTTCAAAAAACACTTAGAACTTATTTATACAGTGTACCAAGGGCCCATGGATTTAACAGATTGATAATTCCATATTGAATACCTATGCTATGTACACAGAGCTGGCGGATCCTATCTTGATACACACAGGATATCCTGACCATCAGTCCACACCCAACGAACAGACGGAGGTCTGATCTAAATAGATCGGTGACGTGACTGCCATGTAAGTGTGGAGGATAACTCATATATCCACAGTGGTATCTTAAGTCAAAGAATCAATATGCTTACTCAACCTGAGAAGATTCTTATTGACGTTGGTGTACCATCCATTAAGAATCTTCGATGAGTCGTTCAGTGTCTATCCGCTATAAACACCTACACGTCTATATGAGTCTCCAAGACTCATGGTTCACTGAGAAACCATCGGAATCCAAGATTCCAATATACGACATGTACCAGTCTCAACGAGTTTACTTTACTGACCAAGTAGTGTAAACCTAGATCGGGAAATATCAGTTGCGACACTTTTGCAATAGTATCATAACTAATCATTCTAAGGTCCATTACGTCTTTACCATATTAAGGAAGAAGTTATATAAAAGAAACTGTTCATTTTATTCAAAATAAAATGTTACATAAGTATTTACAAGGAAATACATAATCAAATTGGCGCACAGAGCACCAACCCTAATAACTGTGTCTATGATAGAGGATAATATGACTATGACTGTCACTATAATATCCTGAATTTTTGAAATAATGGCGGAAGGTTCTCAAATTGAAATTTAGGTATGAAAACGAGATGATGTTAGAGAATAAGAGTTTAAACATTGAAATATATGTTGGAAAATCTTGAAGTGGAGTTTTGTTGCATTAGAAATCGTGAAATTTAAAAGGATTGATTACGCGAGTTAAGTATATTATTTTATTCGAAGAAATTTTATCGTTTCAGCTATAAAAATAGTAAACGAACTCTGATTGAGATGAATTTTGATCCTTTAAAATGGCTTTCGAATATGAAAAATTTTAGTGTTGAACTCTTTTTGAAATTTACACCAGAAGAGTCTTAAAATATAAATTTCTGAGTTAGCACAATGTTAGAGACCTGGATGCAAGTTTCTGAAAATTTCCTTTATATACCTATAACTTCTCATTAATCTTAAAATTGTCTAAATTTCACAAAATAGCTTACTAGACAACTTCATCTTCCTCACTCACGCCATAGAAAAGAAGGCCACGCCGGCCATAATCTAACCACTATCGATGGGCTGGCACCGGTCGGTGAGCCGGACCGTCCCCTGCCCAATGGTGGCCGGCTAATACTGGTCGAAAAACAGTATTGAGAGAGGAAGAAGATCTGTGTGTACCCTGTTTTGGTCCTAGCCCGATGCTTCATTTTGTGGCGTAATCCACCCACCAAATTGAAGCCACATGAGACGTACTACGAAGCTGTGATGTCAATTGTATCGAATAGTGCTCGGTTTCATGTGAATCAAGTCAAAACTATTCATGAATAGTGAAACCCATTTGCATATTGGGAGACCGTATATGCCCTCGGAATCTCAGTAAGACATCCCGATAAAACTTATTATTTTCAAGTAAATGATTTATATTTGGGTGCTTCTATTAGTGTTGTAGAGCAATGTATTGACATGTATTGAATTGAATAAGCTAGAATATATTAAATTTGTGCTATTGGTAGAATCCAGGTGAAATCAGAATGAATTGGATCAATCTGGTAGGATTTGTGAGTTTTTGATAAAGCTGTTTTTCACGTGTATTTGTGCTTTAATGAATATATTGATAAATATGGGTTAATTACGATGATATGATAATGTTTAGATGGTTTCAAAAAGTTTCGGAGAGTCCACCGTAGTGTTATCGGAAGTTTTTGTGGAAGATTTTCCAATAATAAGTCATTCAAGTATTTAATTTATTTGGTTGTCCTGGAATGATATATTGTGATGTATTAGGATTATTTGATTGGTTTTGGAAGGAACAGGAAAGATCCTAAAGGTCATGGATCCGTTTATAATGTTTTCAAACTTTTTGGGAGATTTTTGGGTTTTAGATTAGAAATGGAATTTGATGTTATGGATCTGTAGTATATGATGTTTTAAGAGTAATGAAATTGAAATCATTGAAATCAGACTTGATTTAGATGTTTCAGGAATATCCAAAATTTTGTTATAATTGAATCAAGAATTTCATGTGATAGCCATTGTAATTGTTCTTCACCGTTTATTTTGAAAAATTTTATTAGAATCAGAAATGTTCGCGAGACCAGGTAAGTATTCCATGCGATGAACACTTGATGTATTGTTAGTTTCTTTTTTGTATAAGAGATATGTATGTGTGTTTATATATATCTATGCTGACATATATAGATATGTCAGTATACGATATAATGTTATCGTTTTATAATTTTTGAGTTATTTGTTAATGGATAATGGATTTGATATGTATTATACAATTTTTTTGACATGTGGAGGAATGTTCTTGATTATTTATTTTTCGGAATGTATTTTAAGAAGTTTGTTTTCAAAGAATTTTCTTTTTAAACAAAATGTATTTGTTTTCACTTTTGATATGATATGATATGTTTCCACCATGGTGTGTATACTACGTTTTTATTTGTTTTATGTTTATGAAACCATTGTGGTGCTTGTATAGGGTCACATCCATCTGAAAATGGGAAGCCATGTTACCCTCTATCGATATGGTCTTGCTTCAAACAATATTCGGTTAGGGCGCGCAACTCAGACATTGGACACATGGTTTATTCGTCCAATTGAGTTGGTTCCTAGATGCTTGAAATAGATTTATGATGACATTGGTTGTGAGATTTGATTTCATTTACATCAGATTAGTTTTGTGATATATTTTGGATACTCTTGTTTTATGATTTTCTAAAAGGTATTTTTAAAAGTAAATTTTCAAAAATACTTGTTTTGGAATGAGATATTTTTGATCTCGTTTATGATATCATACAATATATTTCTGCCACGATGCCCGTACTATGTTATTTATTTTATGATTTTGAAACCTTCGTCGTACTTGTATAGGGTCACATCCATCTGAAAATGGTCGACCCGCTACCCTTTGTCTACATGGTCTTGTTCTTCTACATTGCTCGTTCTATGTACGCGACTCCGACAATGTATACTTGAATAGTTTTGAAAATTTTGGCTTTAGAACGTGATTTAAGAGTTTGGAAATTTTTATTTGTAGAATTATTTATTTTGGATAAGTTGGGTTTTAAACTGGTTACATTTTGTTTTAGCTTCTGATTGTGGAATGAGATTGACTATATGGAATCTATATTATGTTTTTCGTTTCTGAAGATAGATTATATTGATTGTATGGAGTTTGTATTATGTTTTCTAATTTATGATGATGGATGAGATTGATTATACAAAAATTATGTTTGTAATAGGTGTGCGTGAATTGTTTGGTTGATGAGTTTAATCTCTTAAAGTTCTGAACATTTATGTTGTTGGCTATGCCATTCTTGGAGGCTTCTATATGGAAGGGATATATGAAAACTCTAATGTTTGAAATATTTTCAGTATTTGTATGAGTACAAGTAAGCTTTCTGAAGTTGTGTGTGTAAGATTGTTATGTAGAGGATTTGAGATTATGTACAAGCTACGTTTCTAAATTCGTATATGTTATGAAAGTTTCTATCTTTCGTTTTTGTTAGACATTAAGTGTATGATTTCGGAAAGTTTAGTCTAACCTAGTCAGTTTCGGCATGTAAGGTTCATGGAGCAATATTGAGGTACGTGTCCTGGACTCATGTATAAAATAATCTTCTATATTATTTATACAATAGAGTCATAAACAGATTATCTGTTTACGGAAAGAATCTTCGAGCATTTATAGAATCGAAATTCTTATGGTTTTGAACTTATTTGTTTCAGTATAACTATGTGGAGTGTCTAGATGTAGATTTATAAGTGAGAAATTCTTACATGCATATTTCATTCTCAACTCATTATCTTTTGTCATTCATGATTACTTACTGAGTTTTATAACCCATACCACAACAGTTTACTAGTTTTGTAAGTTGGCAACCAGATCAGTTAGCCACATAAGCTTTTGAAAAGTCATGTTTGAGACAACTGAATCACCCAAGTTACAATCATCACACTAGTGTCCTGGGGAGTGTTGACACGATCCGTAGAGCATTCAAATGCCAAACTCATAAGCATGGGTCTAATCCATCTCAAGTTCCTAAGAAGATGCCCAACAATAAATTCAAGTCCAATGATATCAAGTCAAGTGCGAATAAAAATGGATCCAAGTGTATCAAGCTTAGTAATAGCATTAAGGGATCCAAAAATTATAAGAACATGCCTCTAATGACGAGAGTTTGTTGTTAGCTTAATGAGGCATTATATATTTTATTGTTTTATTTATTTATTTATTTTCTTATTAGCTAGGTTATTTGTTTCGGGGGACAAGTACAAGGTTAGTTAAATAGGATCAAGGTCATGAATGGGCCTTGTTGGGTACAATTACGTTTAGTTATTTATTTAATTAGCAATTCACATTGGTCTTACACGTGAGCCATGCTAAATGATTGAAATATTACTTTGGTCATTAACGTGACCTTATTGGTCGTAACTTACTTAGATTAGGATCAGGATTATTTTAGTCTTTTAATTATATTACAATTAGGGTTCACATGTATTATTTAAACATTATTTTGAGTAATAAAATGGGGAGAATTTATTGGCCCTAAAATTGAAGTTAACATGAGTTTAGAGATTTTTTTCTTATTTGTTCATTAACTTGAACAACACTTATCAAAGGTTGACATTCTTGTAGCGTGTCTTGCTGTTCAAGAATCTTCAAAAAACCATAGAAAGTTTCCAAAAGCACGAATTCTTGGAGTTTTTAGAAGTCTTGGAAGAGGCTTGTTCCTAGAAACCTAAATTGTGGTTTTATGGTTCCGTTTCTGCATTGGTTCATAACAATTGGTATCAGAAGCTCAAAGTTCCAAGATCAATGTTTCTTCTACCATTATCTTGTGTCATTTTATTTTATTTTATTTTTCTATTCAGTTTGAGTCTGTTAATTTGCGTCGTAATTTTTTCAGTTTTTTTTCTTTGTCAGTTGCGTGGGCTGCCTTTGTTTCAATTTCGGTCAGAGTTTGAGTTCTTGTCTTGATTCAATTCTTATAAGGGCAGTCTTTGTTTCAGTTTTGGTTTGTGCGTGTTTCGGCTTGTGTGTCAGTTTATAGTCTAGTCTTAGGGTCTTCAATTCGATATTTAATGTAAACCTAATTGAAAGACTTAATTGATTTCAGTTCTATAGGAAACAGACGCTTCAAAATCAAGGGATATAACTAGCCTTCAGCCAGAATCACAAAACATGTCGCCACCACAACCACCACATGAGTATGAGGATGAGAACACCTATAGAGGTTTTGACTATACAGATGACGTGGATGAGAGATATATGTCTAGAGATAGGAGGTATGAGCGAAGCCAAGAGAGGCGAGATAGGTGATTTGATAGAGATCATAGGTAATGTGATAGATATGAATATGATGATGGGCATCAGTATGATAATCGAAGATACCATGGTGTGAGGGATGAAGTAGATGGATATTTGGGGAGTATTCAGATGAAAATTTCTTCATTCCAAGGGTGAAACTACCCAGAAGCAAACCGTGAATGGGAAAAGAAAATCGAGCTAATCTTATTCAGAAGGCAAAAAGCTTAGGTTGGGAGTTATTGAGTTCACTGATTACGCTCTGATTTGGTGGGATCATTTAGTTACTGGTAGAAGAAGAGACCGTGAGAAGCCTATAGAGAGTTGGTCAGAATTAAATACTCTCATCCGGAAGTGATTTATACATAGCCACTACTATATGGAGTTTTACCAAAAGTTGCAGAATCTCTATCAAGGATCTATGAGTGTAAGGGATTATTACATAGAGATGGAGGTTTCTATGATTAGAGAAAATGTAACAGATGATAGGGAAGCCACTACGGCGAAAAGGAGGTTATAGAGGTGGCTAAGCCAAAGTTGAAATATGATGTTTGGTGCCTAGGACTAGAGATGTACAATGTTTCAAGTGTAATAGTGAAGGTCACATTGCATCACAGTGCCCTAACAAACACACTTTGATCACTAGGCAGGTTGGCAAGTTAGATTCTTCAGATGGGGAGCCATATAATAAGATGCCAACTTTGGAGGATGCGAGTGATAGAGGTGATGTTTATCCACACAGGGTTGCGACATTGATGTCAATGAAGGTGTTGACCATCTAATAGGTTAAAGAAGAGGGTAAAGATCAACGACATAATATCTTTCACACTTTATGTGTTGTGGATGGCATGGGTTGCTTTGTTATTATTGATGGAAAAAGTTACGCTAACCTTATCAATACATACATGGTTAAGAAGTTGGGGTTGCCTATGATTAAACATCTAGAACCTTACACCCTACAATAGATGAATGAGTCTGGGATGGTCAAGGCGAATAGCCAAGTGTTGGTTAACTTTAGCATTAAGGTTATAAAGATGAAGTGCTATGTGATTTAATGCCAATGCAAGCTTGTCATATGTTATTGGGCAGGCATGGGTAGTATGATAAGAGGGCTTTTATGATGGTTTTCAAAATAGGTATTCCTTCAAACATAAAGGAAAACATTTCACTTTGATTCCCTTAAGTATGGTTGAGGTGCACAAGGAGCGAAGGGGAATAAGGGAAAGAATGCAAAATACTAAGTGTGAGGGGCATAATGTTGGGATATATGCTCTAAAGCATAATGTAATATGTAAATGTGAGTTTATTTTAAGTAATAAATGATGCGGTTATTCGTTTATTAAAATGTTGATTTTAAAACTGCATATTATAAAATTTATTTGTATGCCATTGGATACTAAAAAAATTTCAGACTTAGTGTATAAGTGTTATACATAAGAGGATTTAAGTCAGAAATTAGTAATCCTAAATAGTCCGTAGAGAGCAAATAAAGATGGGCACTTTATTTATGGTTTATCTACAGCTGCGGTCCATTCCATATTGTATGATGACTTTGATCCGAGTTCATTCATGTGGTGACATGGAATAGAGGCACCTTATATGATGCGATCATATAGACTAGACCAAGACATAAATGGATTTCTTTTAATACCTGTTAAATAAAAAAATTTATATCAGTCTAATAGATGATCATATATGGCTTGATATGAATCCTGAGTGTACTACGAACTCCTACATGGCAGACTATATCCTTTGATTTTCAAAGGTGAAGTTGGTGAAGAAATCCTGACCAATAGCTATGTATTTTGGGGACAAGTTTGATGTGTGGATGTGAACGTTTTACACAGATATGGAATCAACTTCTTCTTGCTAGAAGTTGATGAGTCTTCCTTAAAGGTTGATTCAATACTTTAGCGGTTAGCATGCTCAAGTCTTTCTATTACGAATAGAAAGATTAATATTCATAATATTTATGAATAAATCACTTATTAGAAAATCAATGGTACTTCTCACACAAAATAATTATAGGGGTATAACAGACATTATGACTAGCTCTAATAATGAGATATTTATGGAAGGTCAATCTGTATGCAATGATTATATCAGTAGACACCTATGCATTTCGGTATAAAATATATATCTACAGTAACAAAGTGTAGCTTTAGGTTTTTAGTGGAATAACCTAAAGTTAATAATTCTGAATATTTGGTTGAAGAGTTTAAATTAATATTATGGGGTTATTGGAGCTCAGAGCTGCAGGTCCATTTGGTCCTCGTGCTGGCTCAATATACTATAACAAATCATATCGTAATTGCATAGTCCAATTATGAACTCACATGCATAATAATAAATTATGTTAAAAATATTAATGTGATTAATAACCGATGTCACACTTGAAAGCTATATTAAATAAGTTTAATATAATGTTTTCATTATTTAATGATTATGATATAATCAGATACATTTATATTTATATTTTCAAAATATTATTTAATAATTTAATAATTATTTGATTTAAAATGTGTATTGATATTTAATATCAATACACATTATTTCAAAATAAGTTGTAAAATATGTATTAAGATGGAGGCTTAATGTCTTCATTATGAAAAATATTTAACTATGATTTTATTGTGACAAAATTTGAAAATTTTGGCAAAAATGCCCAAGGGTTTTGGGATATAATGGTAATTTCAATTACAATTACGTTAACCTAAACCATAGTATATAAAAGAAAATGTTATTTTACTTTGTAAAAAAAAAAAAAAAAAACATTTTTGAAAAAATACCTAGCCACCTTGTTCATCTTCATTTCTCTCAAGTTTGAAAGAAAAATAAAAAGAAGAAAAATTGTATGATAATATTTTTTATTCTCTAAAGAGTTTAGAGACTAAAGATTCTGAGTGAAGCTCACACTTCAATTTGTTGGTAACGAGATTAGCATGAACGGTCGAGTGATGTTAACAAAACTGTCTTTTCATTCTTCTTCGAGGCTGATTCAGGATTTTCTTTGGGTTGTTTGGGATGTTAAAAAATACTCATAATTATTGCAAAAGATTTTACATAGTGATCAGAATTTGTGGTACTATAACAGTGAATAGTAACAGTAAGCACTATAGCAGTGATTAGTAACGTAAATACTGTAGCAGTGAACAGTAACCACATATATGTAGCATGATTGTAGCTATGAATATTGACTACGAGACTGTAGCGTGAATAGTAAAATTGTTATTGTACGTAAAAATTTAAAAATAAACAAGTAAATAAGATCTGATCCAAATTCGGCTTAAGAGGGGAATTGACATAAAGAAATTTTCAAAGTCGATCTCGGTGTCTAACATCGCTTCCGCTGCACGGGAAATCAATTTCCTTTACCTAAAAGTGAAGGGGAGGCTGTGAGTTATGACAAGAAAATGAGATTGACATGGCTTTGTGTTTTAGGCTGGAGTAGAGTGCAGATGTGAGTGTTCGTGTGAAAGAAAAAGTGGATGGAAGGAATGACAAAAATGAGGGGAGTTTTTTTCAAATGCCTTTATTTGATTTATGTACATATTTTACAAGGAAAAAAGTCTCGCGCTATCAGTCCTAGAGACTTTAATGATCCATATATGAATCTTTCTAAAGAAGGGGGAATAACACGATCGTGGAGCATTTAAATGCTAAGCTTAGATCATGGGTCCAATCCATCTCAAGTTCCAAAGAAAATGCCCAAGAAGAAATTCAAGACCAAGGATGTCAAATGGATCCAAATATATCAAGCCTGATAATTATAACACCCCATCGAAGGCAGTACGCTATCGGCATGAGAAAAGAATGACCAAACTCCTTAAGCCTCAGATCTTACAGAAAACGGACACGACGCACCCTAAAACTTGGACAACCTGGAAATAGTCCAATACCAAAACACAACTTGTAATCGACAATAAATATACAAAAGGACTTTCGGTCTAACTCAAGGCAAAACAAATACATATCATAAACATTCAGGGCTCGGTGCCCAAAGCTATTCATACAAAACAATACCTTAAATTACATACATATAACAACGTGCATTGCACGATATAGAACGTAACCAACATAATTCTTAAACTTATATGACATATCCCAGGATGCTAGTGTAGGTCACTACAACTTGGGTGATCTCTCATCATGAGCATAAGCATCCAAAGCTTGATAGATGAACAATCTGGTTTTCAACCTACAAAATTAACAAATGACATGGTGTGAATTATAAAACTCAGTAAGTAACCACACACATCATGAAAAATAAGAATAAATTTCAAGTTTAGTATAAATAAACCTATACATTTATATACGTATATATATATATGCAATTGTTTGGCAAAAAATATTTAAACCTCGTACTATTTTTTACTTTCTTAAACATAATGTCTTTCAAAAATATATTGTCATAAACATACCTGATGCGAATCAGAACCCTTATATTCAAACTACTTCAAACGTTCAAGCCTCAAGTTATATTCACACATATCTTATAAAAACCAAACTTATATAAAAATAAATCTTTCTAAAATCAGAAGTTTCTAAAAACCAAATCATCAAACTAAGTAGACGTCCGTTAACCGAGTCGCGCGCAAAGATCAAGTAATGTCTGAATAGGATCATGTCGATATAGGGTTGTGTATCAGCCATTTTCTGATGGTTTGGACCCCAGAACAGGTGCCATGGAGGATTAAAATCCATAAAATCATAAGAAAAACATTATGGCTGAAAACGTATCGTATAACATCTAATTAGAAAGTATAAATCAAGTTATCTGAATTCTTTTTTCAGAATCTTTCAGAAACATAATAAACCAAAAGTATCATTTAAAACATAAATTGAAAGTATTAGAAAACACATAAATCAGAAGTATCCTAAAAATGAAATATCAAAATATATATCAAAATATTATAAATCGAAAAACTGAAGTATTCATAGTATATCATAAAATCGATCTATGTGATCGAAATCAAGTTTCATATTTATAAAATCGATCTATGTGATCGAAATCAAGTTTCATATTTCTTGTTTCACAGAACCGTAAAAGGGATCCATGAACCAACTCACTGGATGAAAGGAAAACTAGGCTTCCAATGTCTGAATCGCTCGCATTGACTGGACATTGTCCGAAATAGGACTATTTCGACAGAAGGTAATATAACAACCATAGTCAAATGAGCAAGGCCCAATAAAATACATAACACATATTGTGGTAAAATCTTTTTATATTAGAAGTGAAATAATAACTTTTTTATTTTATTTGTAAAACGTTTCAAAACTAGCGTGCAAATCACTTGACAAATAATCAAAAGCAACCGTACACATATCAAGTTTATCACATAATACATATCAATGTGTCATCCATTGACAATTAATTACATTTGTAAAACAGTAACATCATATCACATACTTATTTGAAAGAAGTCATACTGACATATATAGACACACACACCCCCAACCATTGATAAATAACTCACACATATTCCTTAGAATGAACATATAGACATATCGTATCAAAATCATATTTCACTAATTTTAACGCCTAATTTTACCAACCACATAAACCCGTGGTGGTTGATACGGCTAAACTTATGCATATATTTCCTATCGAGGAAAAAAACGCAAACAAATAAATTATACATCAAGTATTCATTGCATGGATTACTTACCTAATCTAATAAACAGTCCCAATCCTAGTCACGTCTGTCAAAATAAACGGCGAAAATGATTAGAACCGATGTTATGTAGAATTCTCGACTCAATTATGACAAACTTCCGGATCTTCCCAGAATAACCAAATCAAGTCTGATTTCAACGATTTCATTTTAATTACTCTTAAAACATTAAATTACAAAACAAACACATCATATTTACTTTTTGGTTTAAAACTCGAAAGTCTTTCAAAAAGTCCGAAAATGTTATAGACATATCCGGAACATTCCGAATCTTTTCGGTTTCTCCCAAAACTATTTAAATAATCATAATAAATCATGATATAATGTTATAAAATAACCCGTTAGCGTAAATCCACAAATCATGTGTTTTCGGAAAATCTTCCGAAAAAGTTCCTGATGACGCTAAGGAAGGATCGTAAACCCTCTGAACTTATCTGGACTGACTCAAACAATATCATATATCAAAATTAACTCATATCTATCATTACATTTATCAAAGTACAGACACACAAGAAATCTGATTTTACTGGAAACTCATAAATCCTAATGGATTTATCCAATTCGTTCCGATTTGACCCGGATTCTACCAATAGCACACATACTATACATTCAAGTTCAATTCACATAATACACATCAGTATATAACTCTATGAATCTATTGGAAGCATCCGAACATGATATGCTAAAATTGAAAATAGTGAGTTTTTACTGGAATGTCTTACCAAGATTCTGAAGGTATCGATGGACTCTCATTACCCCCACGAACACGTAAGAATCAACGAAATTCGAAACGAAGCTCCCTGAAAAAATATGTCACTATTCATCTAAATAATTTTATCTCATTTAGAGTGCAGCCGAGAATTGATTGAAAAAATCAACTCTAGAAACCTTGTACCACTCTTCAATGGATTTGATTTAAAAGGTAGTTCGACATGTGGATCAAAGCAATGAGCTAGGATCGAAGCGACCACACAACTTGCATGTTTATCATTTTCACGCCATTGTCGGTGGTTTGGGGGCCGCTGTTGGCTACCATTAGACGGGGAGAAGCCGGTGCACCGATTGGTGCCACCCACATCGACCGATGACAGCCTGAGGTGGCCGGCGTAGCCAGAAATTAGAACATCCAGGGTAAAGGTTCAAGTGAATGGGCTTTCATAATTTGTGGCCATTCTGCTTTTATGGAAAATATAAAATATTTATAGATAATTATGAAAATTACATATATATCCCTACAAATTTGCAAATAGGTCCCTTAATATGTATTTCTTCTGAAATTCATTTTTTAAGCTGACTCAAAGTTTCGAAAAGGGTTCAACATGAAAAATTAGTTTAATCGGAGTTCATTTTCCATTTCTATAACTAAAACATCAAAATTTCCTCCGCATCTAAAATCGCATAGCCAGTTCTTTCGAAATTTCATGATTTCCATTCCAACGAGATTCCACTTTAAAATATTCTGACCTATTATTCAATGCTTAAACTCTTATTTTCCAATATCGTCTCATTCTGAGATCTAAACTTCGATTCGAAAATCGTCTAAAACTGTTTCGAAAACTCGGGTTATTATAGTAATAACATGAAATGATCCAAGAATTATAAGAAAAGGCTAGCAAGGCCATTGTAGTTTTTATTAGCCGAATGTGGCATTATATATTTTATTATTTTTCTTTTTTTTATTTTTTATTAGTTAGGTTACTTGTCTCGGGAGACAAGTACAAGGTTAGTTCAATATGATAAAGGCCACGATTGTTGGGTACAATTAGGTTTAGTTATTTATTTAATTAGCCATTCACTTTGGTCATCTACGTGAGCCATGCTAAGTGATTTAAATAATACTTTGGTCATTAACGCGACCTTATTAGGTTAGGAATATTGGCTATAACTTACTTGGATTATGATTAGGCTTATTTTTAGTCTTTTAATTATATTAAAATTAGGGTCCATATGTGTGATGATAAGTGCATGAAAATGTACTCTGAACATCACTAATTCAGCTTTATTATCAAGTATTTAATCTTAATTGTAGTTTATTTTATGTTTTATTATTAGGAAGTAATGGAACATGGATCTTGGAGCAATTGTACATGTTTTAGGACCTTACGGACGCATGGGAAGCACGCGGGAAGAGCGAAAATGCAGAAACAGCATTCTAGAAAATTACGACGCGTCGCGACGCTCCTTCAGCATTACTTCATTTAATTTTCCTGAGATTTGGGTGCCGCAACGCCACTTTTTTGGCGCCCCGACAGATACCCAGAAACTTAGTTTAGTCATGTTTTACATGTACACAGTCTCTGGGACTTCTCTATATATACCTAAGCTCGTCCAAAACCCTAAAAAGGAGAAGAAATACACAACAAAAAGTTCAAATCACATATTTGAGAGAGAAGAACGAGGAAGCTTCAGGCCAGACATGATGTCTCTCCGATTCCTTCAGCCTATGTCTTTCTTTTCTATAGAGAACTAATCTCCTACGCAAAGTTAGGGATGAACTCTTGTATTTAACTCTTATATTCATGTTTTTGATTCTTGAATGATCTTCATTGTTTAATACAACTGATGTTTCATTGTTATTTATTATCTTATGATTTATAATCTAGAGACTGTGTTTTACTAATTTTCATATAGGAATAGTCATGTTTTTTCTATCTGTGATTGGGGAACCCAGTTGTGACTTATATTGTTGTTTTATGAGTTAATCTTCTACTGTAGTATTGCCTGTGGGTATATTGTCGACGTTAGATAGGTCATAATGATAACATAGTGTGTTGTTAACCTAGAGAATGTAATTCATCAATTAACTTAGGATTTAATATGTTTTAATTAAAATATCTTCTGATTGTTGGTTTGGTAGTTCAACCCTCAATTGAGTAATAAAAGGAATCAACTACTGAATATAGGGACGTGATACAAGAGGGATTCACGATGCTTTGCTGTCTTTCTCTATTGATAGTTCCTACGTGTTTTTCAAAACTTTAATCTAAACTGCCAATTCAACCATTTTCCTTAATTAATTTATTACTGCTGTTCATACTAAGTGATTAAGTTCTTTGATAACCATCTCTCTAAGGAATCGACACCCCAACTATACTGCAATAACCGCAAGTAATTTTTGGGCGTAATCAAATTTTGGCATCGTTGCTAAGGAGACGGTGTACGATCAAAAGGAGCAGGTTTCCTTGGTTAACAGTAAAGGAATCAACTTTTTGAATGCATGCTTAGAATTAGGGATCAGTTTGGTAGATTTGTTAGAATTGAAGAGGAAGATTCTGATTCAGAAAGTCTATTTGATAACTTTTTTTCCACACCATCTACATCTAACACACACAACATAAGTGATTACGAGAAGCCACCCATTAGGTCTCTTGAGGAGTACCTTTATCCCACTTTCACAGCTACACCATCATGTATAATGTTTCCCCCTAATGCATCACATATAGACTTTAAATCGGGAATGATACAGTATCTCCCAACCTTTCATGGTTTGGAGAATGAGAACCCTTATATGCATATTAGGGAGTTTGAAGAGGTTGTAGAAACCTTTCATGACTGATTTGGGACTACATACACAATTAGACTTAAGTTCTTCCCTTTTACCCTTAAAAATAGATCTAAAAATTGGTTGTATTCTTTGAGACCTCATTCAATAGGATCATGGGGTGAGACGACACATGCATTTTTCAATAAATACTTCACATACCATAAGACTAATGCTTTGAAAAGACAAATATATACTTTCTCCCAAAAAGACAATGAAACCCTTTATCAAACTAGTGAGAGGTTTAGGGAGATGTTAGCTAGTTGTCCTCACCATGGGTATGCGAGTTGGCACTTAGTGGGTTACCTTTATGACAGTATAACCCCTAGGGAGCGCCAATTCATTGAGACGATGTGCAATGGTGAGTTTATACGAAAGGACCCTGACGAGGCACTCGAGTACTTAAATGACCTAGCCGAAAAATCTCACACTTAGACTGGGATAGCACTGATAATACACGTTCCACTCCTTCTAGCGGAGGCATACACCACTTTAGGGAAGATGATAGTCTTAAAGCACATATTGAGCTATTAACAAGAGAGATAAGAGCTTTAAAAGCCAAAGATAGCAAAACTATGCATGCGGTAGCCCAGCTAGAACCTTAATGGATATGTTTTATGTGTAGGGGGATTAACCATCTGGCTGAAGTGTGTCCTTTATATGGTGAGATGAGGGAAATTTATCAGGAATAATTTAATGTCTTATGGATGTACAAGAAACCTTATACACTATATTCAGATACATATAATCCTGGTTGGAGGAACCACCCAAAGTTCAGTTAGAAACATGAGTCTCAACAGCCCACTCAAACACCACAGCTTAGAGGTTACAATGCTCCATAGTATCTCACACCTACCTGTAGGCACTGTATTTTTACATATAAGTCCCGATGATGAGTCTCATATGGAGACACTACCTATTTTATTGTGGAAGTCGCGGGAAACGGACGTCGGAAGGGAAAAGTCAAGAATTGACACTTTGTTGGATTTAATTCATTTGCTTAGCCTAGGGTTCGCTTATTGGATCTCTGTTTTAACTGTTAGCCTTGGCCCAAACCCCCGCAAGTCACACAACAAGCCCATACATCACCAACACCACACACCAAGCCCACCAAGACACACCAAAGTCACCCCATAAGCCCACCAAATCCTTCAAGTCATGCCCATGCCTTCCAAAATAACAAAATCACACATTAAACACATGCTAAAATCAAGACAAATCACCTTCCCTAATTAAAAGATACAAATCAAATCTCATCAAACACTTTCCTAATCCAATTAAATAACATTCCTAAACTAAATAAAATCAAATCAAATCTCATCAAACACTTTCCTAATTCAAGTAAATCATATCCATAATCAAATGAGAAGAAATCAAATCAAATCCAATTACCTCCCTAATTTAAATGATTTTCCTTATCACATACTAATTTAAGAGATATTCCTTTAATGCACAAATCCTTCTCATTCTCAAACAAGGAAAGCTCCCATCCCTTTGCCTATAAAAAGAACCCTTCACCAACACATTAAACCCCTGACTCATTCTCACGAAAACACAAAGAAAATCCATAGAGAACTCACGCCAAAAACACAAGAAAACAACCCCCCATTTCCGTGAACCACCTCCTCTAAATTTCTCCTCCATTGCCGCAAAACATATCAAGAAAACAGTCCCCATTGCCGTAAAATACAACAAGAAAACAGCCCCCAAATCGCCCCCTAAACCACCACAAAACAGTCCACAAATCAGCCCCCAAATACCACAAAAACAGAAGCCCAAACAGCCCTATAATCACGCCAAAAACAGCCCCAAAACAGTCCTCATTCACCATAAAAACAGCCCCAAACTTCACCCCTAAACCACAAAAAACTGCACTCTAAAATACCCTTAAATCACAAAAAAACTGCACTTTAAAATACCCTTAAATCACAAAAAAACTGCACTTTAAAACCGCAGTAAAAACAGCAAAAACAACAACAAAAATAGTGAAAACAGCAGCCCAAAACAGCGAGGCAGTGAAGGAAAATGTTGAACCAGTGAACCGGAAGAGTTGCGGAGCATCGACCCTTCCGAAAACCGCATACCGCACTTCCGATAGACGACTAAAGAGGTTAGACCTGAGGGCACCTTCTTTATTTATTATCTTTTATTTTTATTTACTTTAGTACTTTATTTCATATGAGTATTGTGGATTGGTGCATGATGTGATTTCCGGATGAACGGAATATGTGTTCTCTCTTGTGGTATATCGGATGGAAACCCGGACGTAAATTCCGTAGCCGAATTCGAATGGACGGTAGTGCGGTTTGTACTCGGGATACAATGCCACGTACCACTTGAGAGACACACGTATTTTGTTTCATCCAACCTTGTATTCAAGCATGATTTAGTCTAGTATGTTATTTATTTTCTTTTTTAAGCATGATTTAGTTATTTATTTTTAAGCATGATTAGTTATTTATTTTGCGTTTGGAATTTGCATTATGTTTATATTGTTATTTGTTTTCCGCATTATATAATTGAAGTATGTTCATGAGATTGCCGTGTGTTATCGTGCGTTTTCCGTTATGATGACTTACTTTTCAAGCATGCAAACTTAGACATAGGATTTATTTTGATGAAAGCGAACTAGATCTAACTTACCTTTGAGCATACATGTTGAGTAGATTTGGTTAGTTTATTGCACAAATCATATCATTAAAAGTGACATAAGTAAGGGACCATTCCGAACCCAATGGTTTGAGGTCTTCCCTTGCGAGGGGTGAGTGCGGCCTTAAATCACATTTTCCCGGTTCACACTGGGTGGCGACTCCATGTTATTTCTCCGATTTAGTTCCCCCGCGGGCTATTCCGTACTCCCAACTAGGCCGCGAGCCTAGAATAGCGTCACTGATTTCTGTGTCCTACACTAACATTCCTAGAAATTCTTTAGAAGATATTGTGCAAGCATTTGTAGAGGCCGAAAATAAAAATAATCAAATATTTGAGTCATTAATAGCTTAAGTGGTTGAAGAAAATAAGCAGATAAAGAGTCAAGTATCTAAATGAACTAATGTGTTAAGTGTGTAGAAGTGAGGAAAATCCCATCTCAGGCACAACCAAATCTGCGAGGACAACATATGGCACAGGCTGACCATGATACATCCAATGTAAAGGATCTTAATGCCATAACCACTCGGAGTGGTAAAGAGATAAATGTGTAGGAAACTTCCAACACTAAAGGTGACATCATAGGCAGTAATGTAGATATTCTTCACGAAGAACAAGTGGTGCAGAGCCCATTTCGAGTACCTTTCCCTCAAGCTCTTAGGCCTACTGTGAGAGCTACTGACCTTACTGGTGAGATCCTAGAAAATTTAAAGCAAGGAAATATCAACCTTCATTTGTTACATGTGATCAAACAAGTTCCAAATATGTGAAGGTTTTGAAGGATCTATGCACAATGAAGAGAAAGCATCATGTGAAGAAGACTGCATTCCTGATAGAGCAAGCAAGTGCAGTAATTGACCAAAGGGCCCCACCAAAATAAAAAGATTCGGGATGCCCCACTACTGCTTACCACATTGGCACATATAAGTTTGGTCAGACTTTATTAGATTTAGGTGCTAGTGTTAATCTATGTCATATTCTATCTATATGCAGCTAGGACTTGGAGAGATTAAACCTACATCTGTGGTTTTACAGTTAGTTGATCTCTTGATCAGAACACCGCTGGGGATGTTTTACTTTAAATCGATATATTCTACTATCCTGTTGATTTTCTGATTTTAGATACTAAATCTGTGGTTAAAACTGAGTCAAAAATGCCTCTCATATTAGGTAGACCTTTTTTTTTTGCTACAGCTAATGCTCTTATTAATTACAGGAATGATCTCATTAAGTTATCATTTGGAAACATGAGATTAGAAGTGAATATTTTCAAGTTAGGAAACAACCACAAGATGATGACTAGTGTCATCACACATACCCGATAGACACAATCGTGCCAGAAATAGCCTCCATACAACATGACTCTAACCCTGAATACCTTCTTCTTATTTTTGACATTTTAGATACTATTGAATCCACTGTAATTCCTGATATATCTACTGGTTTTTCTATTTTATAGAATCATGTAACAATAATGTGGCAGCTATAGTTTGAGGCTCTACCAGGAGACAGAGAGAAACTGAAGCCTTCCACAGCTGAAACGCCAAAGGTTGAACTAAATTCATTACCAGAAGGTCTTTGATATGCGTTTCTCGAACCAGGTGATACATTTCCTGTTATTATTTCATCTGAACTAAGTGCATCACAAAGTGAAAAATGACTTGGCATATTGAGTGAGCATAAATCTGCAATAGGTTGGACCATATGTGATATTAAAAGTATTAGCCCATTGATTTGCTCCCATAAGATTCATCTAGAAGAGTGAGATATCCCTCGCAGAGACCCTCAATGTAGACTTAACCTTACTATGAAAGAAGTCATAAGAAATGAAATGATAAAATTGTTAGATGCAGGTATTAAATACCCAATTACTGATAGTGAATGGGTTAATCCTACGCAGGTTGTCCCTAAGAACTCAGGTGTTACTGTTGTGCAAAATGAGGCAGGAAAACTTGTTCCTACCAAGGTAGTCACATGATGGCGCATGTGTATAGATTATAGGAAGCTAAATGCCGCCACTCGGAAAGACCATTTCCCACTTCTTTTTATTGACCAAATTCTTGAGAGGGTAGCAGGTCACCCATTCTATTGCTTTTTAGATGGTTATTCTGGATACTATCAAATTCAAATATCTTTAGAAGATCAGGATAAAATCACAATCACATGTCCGTTTGGAACTCATGCTTTTCGTCGTGTGCCATTTGGTTTATGTAATGCACCTACTACATTTCAAATATGCATGTTGAGTATTTCTAGTGATATAATTGGAGAAATGTATGGAAGTATTTATGGATTATTTAACTGTCTTTGGCAATTCTTTTGATGCATGCTTGCTTAATCTAAAGCCAGTGTTAGCTCGAAGTCAAGAAAAAAGTTTTGTTTTAAATTGGGAAAAATGTCACTTCATGGTTTCTTCAGGTATTGTTTTGGGTCACATTGTTTCTTCCAAGGATATGAAGTAAATAAATAAAAAATTCAGTTAAAATACAAGCTTCCCATACCTATGACTGTGAAAGATGTTTGATCTTTTCTTGGGTATGTTGGTTTCTATATGAGGTTTATACATAATTTTTCTTCTATATCTAGACAATTGTGTAACCTTCTCGTTAAAGATTCCTCATTTGAATGGACACATAAATGTGACGATGCTTTCAAAATATTAGTTACTAAACTCACTTATGCCCTAATTATGTAGCTACTTGATTGGAATTTGCCCATTGAAATTATGTGTGATACTAGTGACTATGCAGTTTTAAGACAAATGAGAGAAGGGAAAACTTTTTTGTATATTAAGCTAGCATAACCTTGAATAGTGCTTAAATGAACTATTCCACAACTGAAAAAGAACTACTAGCTGTAGTTTTTGCATTAGATAAATTTCGTGCATACCTTACAAGCTCACCTATCACTGTTTTTACTGATCATGCAGCTCATAAGTACCCCATTTCGAAGAAGAATGTTAAATCAAGATTGATTAGGTGGATTTTTCTGTTACATGAATTTGATCTAACCATCAAGGATAAGAAGAGCGTTAAAAATGTGGTGGCAGATCACTTATCTCGCCTAGAGTTTAATGACTCTGCCGATGGCCCACCTATTCGAGATGATTTTCCTAATGAACACCTATTTACTGTCATACAAGTACCATGGTATGCGCATATTGTCAACTACTTAGTTTCTGGTGAGTTTCCCTCTATTTGGATTGCACAAGTAAGCGTAAGTAATTGGTTGAGGTACGTAATTTTTATTGGGATGATCCATATTTATTTAAATATTGCCCTGACCAAATATTGTGACTCTGCATCCCTAAGGATGAAGTTTTAAGTGTACTTATATTTTGTCATTACCACATCTATGAAGGCCATTTTTCAATAAAGAAAACTGCTGTAAAAATCATGCAGTGTGGTTTCCACTAGCCTATGTTATTTAAATATACAAATGGTTTCTGTCGTTCCTATGAAAGGTGTCAAAACTAGGTGCACTATCTTGTCGTCATATGATGCCTCATAACCCTATTCTTTTCATTGAAATATTTGATTGTTATGGTATTGATTTTATGGGACCTTTCTCACTTTCTTTTGGATACCTTTACATTCTTCTTGTAGTAGATTATGTGTCTAAATAGGTTGAGGCAGTAGCATGTCGAGCTAATGAAAACACCACCGTGGTTAAATTCTTAAAGGAACATGTATTGTCACATTTTAGTACGCCATAATTCATTATTAGTGATCAAGGGAAATATTTTTGTAATCGATCATTTGAAGCTTTGATACGCAGGTACGGTGTAGTGCATAAAATTTCCACTGCCTATCATCCACAGACAAATGGGAAAGCAGAGTTAGTAAATAGGGAGTTAAATAAATATTGGAGAAAATGGTAACTCCCGAGTGCTGCAGGTACACAACGGAAGCTCCAGTTGACATAACTTGAAGAATTAAGGAATGGTGATTATGATAACTCCCGAATCTATAAAGCAAAGATGAAAGTAGCCAATGACAGACAGATCATGAGGAAGAATTTTGAGCCAAACCAAAATTTCTATCTTTATGACTCCAGACTCCATCATCACCCAGGCAAGTTGCGATCCAGATAGACCTGACCTTTTATTATGAAGCACGTTTTCCCACATGGAGCTGTCGAAGTGGAGAACCATATGGATAATAGAGTGTTCAAAGTTATGGACATAGGTTAAAACCATTCTTTGATAATAGGATCCCTACAGTGGAGGATGTGCCTCTTGCTGATCCGGCTTATGAGGATTGATCTCTCTCTCCTCATTGTTTGTAAATATTTTTTTATTTAATTTAATTTAATTTCTTCAATTTCTTTGTTCGTTTTATTTTATGTTTCGTTTGCAGGACGATATCATGTTTCATCCTTGCTCACGTTCTCTCTTCTCAGGTGAACTCCTTCATTTTCTAACATCCTTATTGCTGTTAACATTGAGGAAAATGCTTGATTTAGGTTGGGGCGGTCATATTACCATATGTTGTATCCGGTTTTTCATTGTTAGTCCTGTTATCTTTTGCGTTCTTTTTATTATTAATTAAAAAAATAAAAATAATTCGTTTTAGTCCTTAATAGTAAAGCATAAGTCTAATGATGAGTATTGATTGCTTTAGGATGAAGTCTTAGCAACGATAAGTTCTTTAATGTACTTTTATCTGATGCCTTGTGTAGTTGATCTAGGTTAGACTCGTAGGCACTTAACTATAGGTTTTTAGCAATAAGAACCTATGTAGTTGGTAAAGTAACTAGTTGAAGAAATTGCATGTCGATGAATGATCGTTCACTTAGATATCTATCTTGATTTTCTGGTGTTATGATGTATGGTTTGGTTAAAAAAAAGAAGAAATTAAACCACTTATAACTGATATGCGTGAAGCCACCCATGGATGAGTGTTAGGACCACCATGAGGAGAAATTCTATCTTAAAGGGTTGGTGTGTTAAAAAAAGAAAAGGTTTTGAAAGAAGAAAAAAAAAATCATACCATATTGAGCAACAAAAGACAATTACATAGCACATTTGAGATATCTAGGTTGGTTTCACCCATCGGATCCCAATTTTTAAACAAATCATTGAGTTGGCTTATCTAGAAGTCGAGCAGTGAATGAACCTTTACACACACACACACACTGTGAGTCTGGCTTAGATGATTTATTCAATGACTTGGATTTGAGTTACTTTGAGTACTTTGAATGTTCTCTGATTTCGTTGCTAGACATTCTTTGAAGACAATAACATGTGTAACTATTGGGACTGTTTCATTTTTTATTTTTGCATGATTGCATATGTTTTGAATGGCGTTTGTGGGTGTCCTCACTGTAAGCCCTCACGAGACTACAACTTAACCACTAGGGCCATCTAGGGGTTTAAAGGCGTATTACATACGCTAAATGCAACCGTGATCCCTAGGAAAGTGGCTTAGATAGTTTTTATCCATTTCTTTTTAATTTAGTTTAGTTTACATTTTCTTTATGCCCTTGAATTACTAGGGACTAGCAATAAGCTGGTTGGGGGTTGTGATAATTGCATGAAAATGTCATTTGAACATACTAATTCAGCTTTATTATCAAATATTTAATCTTAATTGTAGTTTATTTTATGATTTATTATTAAGAAGCAAAGGAACATGGATCTTGGAGCGGTTTTACATGTTTTGGGACCTTATGGACGCATCAGAAGCACGCAGAAAGAGCAGAAATATAGAAACAACATTCCAGAAAATTGCCACGCATCGCGACGCTCATCTTCTGGCGTCGCGATACGCTTTCAGCATTGCTTCATTAAATTTTCCCGAGAGTTGGGCACCGCAATGCCACTTTTCGACGTGGTGGTGCCCCGACATATACCCAGAAACTTAGTTTAGTCGTGTTTTACATGTACACGGACTCAGAGACTTCCCTATATATACCCAAGCTCTTCCAAAACCGTAAAAAGGATAAGAAATACACAACAAAGAGTTCAAATCATATATTTATGAGAGAAGAACGAGGAAACTTTAGGCAAGACAGGATGTCTCTCCGAATCTTTCAGGCTATGTCTTTCTTTTTTATGGAAAACTAATCTCCTACGCAAAGATAGGGATGAACTCTTGTATATAACTCTTATATTCATGTTTTTTTATTCTTGAACGATCTTCATTGTTTAATACAATTGATGTTTCATTATTCTTTACTATCTTTTGATTTATAATTCATAGAATGTGTTTTACTAATTTTCATATAGGAATAGTCATGCTTTTTCTATATGTGATTGGGGAACTCAGTTGTTACTGGTATTGTTGTCTTATGAGTTAATCTTCTACTGTAGTATTGCATGTGGGTATATTATCGACGTTAGATAGGTCATAATGATAACATAGTGTGCTGTTAATATAGAGAAAGTAATTCGTCAATTACTTAGGATTTAATATGTTTTAATATGAGCGATGAAAAAATTCTTGTATTCCCTGACCTTCCAGAGGACGACATGGACGATAAAGACGGGGCTGAGGATTGACTAAACCATGGTAACATTGTTCCATTATCTTTATTTTATTTTCTAACGTATTGGGGACAATGCTAGGCTTAGGTTTAGGGGTGAGGATGTTTATTTTTATTTGTCTTCTCCGTTATTTTTTCTTTCCTGCATGTCGTGTGTCTTGTGTCTTGCATGTTTTGCAAGTCTTAATTTTTGCATATTTTATTCAAAAATGTCAAAAAACATCTAATGATGAGATTGTTTATTTTAGTAAAACGATGTGGGAAATGATAAATGATAATTCACTGTTATCCTATATTTTGAGCATAATATCTAGGTCAGACTCATATGCACTTAAAAAAATGTTTTGTAGCAGTTGGATAATAAGAAATTGACAAAGTGATTAGTTAAAATAATCGGAGGTTGATGAATGACCGTTTGCCAAAATATATGTTTCTGTCTACATTTATTTATGATGTGTTGTATAATGATTAAAAAATTAATTAAAAAATATAAAAATATAAAAACTGACAAAGCTTTTACTTAGTAATCGTGCGTCTTGCATGGCCAGTAGTGACTGTTCGCGTCAAACGGTACAACTTTAGTTAGTTAATAAATAAGCTTTTACTCAGTAACCGGACATCTTACTTCATTAAGCAGTGATCGTTCACGTCAAACAGTAAAGCTTAAAAAAAATCTCATACCACACTTTGCGCATATGAAAACAGACATAATAATTTTTAGATAATCAGGTTGGTTTGACCCATTAACTATTGAGAATTGTGACAAACTCACCTAGTTAATAACTTAGAATCGAAGCTGTTTGCATAGCTATTCACACACACACTTAGAGTCTAATTTAGATACTTTGTTCAAAGGAATGGATTTTAGTTGTAGTATGTATTTTGAAGGTTCTTTTAACTTTGTTGCTAGACATTCTTTGAGGACATTGTATATATAGCTATTATTTTCATTTATTTTCTTTCTTTCTTTCTTTTGATTTTATGTGTGATTTCATGTGCATGATTGAAGTTTGTAGGTATCGTCGTTGTAAGCCCTCATGAGACTACAACTCGTCCACTAGGGACATCTAGGGGTTTAAAGGCTTGTTACATACGCTAAATGCAACCGTTATCCCTACGAATGTGGCTTAGATTAATTTAGTCTTAGTTGTTTATTTCATTTTATTTATGTTTTTTTTGCTCGAGAACTAGAAAAATGTTAGGTTTGGGGGTGTGATGAGTGGAAAAAATATCAATATTTACCGCTCATTTGACCTAAATTTTGTTTGGTTTCTCAATTTTTATGAACGTTTTGATATGTTTTTGTTTGTTTTGTAGATAAATAAAATTTTGGGACTTGATGGAATCAACTTGGGGCTAAAATGATGAAAAACATACAAAAAAGGCAAAATGAGAAATTTATTGTTCACGCATCGCGACGCACACACTTTTCTGCGTCGTGATGTGCCTCAATTATGCAGCATGCCAACATGCGTCATCACTCGTGTCATTACTATTCACGCATCACGACACGTATTACCTTATGCATCGCGACACACCGACAAACGCGTGCCACATGTCAACATCTCAGTAAGGGCGTACACGTGCATCAATCCATACGCGTCGTGATGCGCAACCTTCTATGTGTCGCGACGCGCATCAATAATTCAGCTACCGACAACCGCCATTTACTGTGCACGCGTCGCGACGTAGAGCACCCTACCCGTTGTGACGCAGACCGTATTTTTTGCCTATAAATTGAAGCTGATTTCATTTTTCAAATTCAAACTTTCCTTAGCTTTCTTAATAAGGAACTGAGGATTGTATCTTATTTGTATATATTTATATTAATGTATTTTTATTTTTTGTAGTAGTAATAATAGTTTGTTTATTTTATCTTTATTTTATTTTGTAGTTAATTTCCGCTATGGATGGGTAAAACTTTTATTCTGATAATTTAGATTTATCTCTCTTATTTTATAATATATATATATAGGTATATAAAATCTTAAAACATGACTTAATTGGATACCTCATTTATGGTCAATTGGACTTAATTAAAATATTCTTAATCTTGACTTAATATGGCACTGCCTTTATGGTCGGTTGGATTAAATTAAATTTAACTTAATTGGATACCGCCTATATGGTCGGTTGGTAATTCATGAAAATTTATATATTTTAATAAGAGAGATTTCTAGATTTGAAATAGGAAAGGTGGATCTCCTAACCCAGCATTTTATTTTTAATCTAGGGAAATGATGAAGCACAATATTCACAAGTTTAATAATTGATTTTCTAATATAATAGGTAATATATTGGGCTTGTTTATTGAATCTTAATCTTAATATTTTTTGTTGCCTGATCACCAATAAGATTGATGTGGTAAACTTAAAATGAACTTGACGAAGGGATTTTAGGTTTCAGCCTTAGATTTAATAGCTCACGATCTCACTTTAGGGGAGATTTCCTTCCAGGATAGACATATACATGTCTGGCGTGGGTAGTCAGAACTTGATCTTAATGAATTTGAAGTTTCTTGGTTAACATAGACATATAGTTAATTGGGTTACTTTGGGTGTTTGCATCTGACCATCGACAGAGGCTTCTGCATATCTTCGTGTTCCAAGTTAACAAACTGATTTATTTCACATGTATAGGAGAATCAATTTATCATTAGAGTAATATTGGATGGATTCACAACCCTATATATTTTCTTATTTTGTATTTTTTTTTATTTAGTTAATCCACATTCAACCAGCGAACAATCATTTCCAACCTCAATTAGATACCTGTAAACATTTGGCATAAATAATTAATAACATTGTGAGAAATTAAGTCCTCGTGGGATCGATATTTTTATACTACTTGAGCGATATATGCGCTTGTATTACATGTGTGATTTAACCGATCAGACCATCATCTAATTTCAAAACTTAAATTTTAATTCGGAAACCTTCCAACACTGTTCTGAAAAATCGGGATATTAAATCCTCCCCTCCTTATAAAAATTTCATCCTCGAAATTTCTTTGTCCTTATGTCTAATTAATCGGAACAAATGCACGTACATGACCATTTTATTAGTATTCGGAAGTCATCTTCATTTACACGTTTTCAAAAGTTACATATTTCATACACTAATACAAGCTATACTACTACAACATATATAAAATCAAACATTTCATACCAGAATCAAACCAAACTTGACATTTCAATTTATATTCATTCATAAGAACACGCTCAAACTGTTTCAAATTCATCCATCACAGAAACAGAAAGCCGAACATGAATTACATACATTTAATCACATGCACCATTAGAAACGAGGAACATAACATATGTTCTTTACAAGCAATCAGATACAATATCAAAAATAGAAACATAATACGAAATTCATAATATCTATTTCTTCCACAATCCAAAATGAAACTCATTCATTTCACATTATGTCTTTTCATATCATATCTATAAACGCTATTAACATCAAAGTTAACATATGCACATATAACCATCACATACTCATAAGATCCATGGCTGAACTATAAACTTACTTACGTGCTTTTATAACGAACGTAAACTTTTATACCTACAAATACATCAATCGTCACAGCCAGAAGTGACACAAAATCATAGTGCTCTTATGATGTTGATAGTCTGAAATCTGCCAATTTCCATCATCATCAAAATGGAAAACGTAAAACAATCTATTTAAAAAACCATCTCGAAAACACATTTGAAAAACTATTTTACTGTCAACAAAATCAATTTCAAAATTCATCATCATCGTAAATCTGCATCAAGCGTCCAGAATAAACTCAACTAAATGAAACATAACAAACGTCCAGTGTAACACCCCAAATAAATTTACGGACTAATTATTAAGTTTGTGGAAGTTGGAATTAAAGATTTCGGTTAAGGTCAAGTTTAGGGTGGCAAACGAATTTTGCCATATTAGTATTTATTTTACACACACACACTGTTAGCATATACGAAAGAAAGAAAATAAAAGATAAGAAAGAAAGATAAGAGACAGAGAGAGACGTAAGGGTGAGAGAGAGAGAAGAAAGAGAAAAGAAAAAAAAAAGAAATATAGTTTTGGTCCCGATCCGACCAATCCATAGCTCAAACCCGACCGAGTCCTTAAGGAAAAGTGTAGATCTCGTTGAGATGATCATTTTGGTGGTGGTTTCATCTCGGGAAACTTCCAATTTTTGTAGAAATCTCGGTAAGAAAACTTTTTATGGTTTTTCTCGATTTCCCGTTGATCCGGAACTCCGATCGACAAACCGTCAGCGCATTTAGATCCGGGAGAGAGAGGGGAACGCTCGGCCGTCGGAAAAATTTTCGATCGGACCGGCGCGTGAAGCTCACGCGCGTCCTATGTTTCAAAATCTTTTGCATTGCATGCCGATAGAGAAGGCAGAGTATTTGCTATGACGCAGCAGGAAGCTTTTGCAGCACCAGAGGTTATCACAGGTATGGTGTCTATCTTTGGTCGGAATGCCCGGATACTTATTGATCCCGGTGCTACACATTCCTTTGTTTCAAAATCTTTTGCATTGCATGCCGATAGAGAAGGAATTGAGTTAGATTGTGAGTTAGTTGTTGCTACCCCTGTCGGATATTCCTTTATTGCTAAGCAAGTTTACAGAGGATGTGTAATCCGTGTTGGTGAGCATGATTTGTTAGCAGATTTGATTTGTGTGGAGATACATGATTTTGATGTCATTTTGGGTATGGATTGGTTATCTTTTCATCGAGCAACAGTAAATTGTCATGAGAAAGTTGTGGATTTTGAGGGTCTGGATGGGCAAAAATTTTCCTTTAGAGGGGAGAGAAGATTGTTCTCCTATGTGATATCTGCAATACGAGCCAGTAAGTTGTTGCGGAAAGGTTGTGATGCATATTTAGCTCACATAGTAGATACCAGAATAGGTACATCAGAATTACATGAGCTTTCAGTTGTGAGGGAATTTGCAGATGTATTTCCAGATGAACTACCTGGTTTACCACCGGATAGAGAAGTTGATTTCAGCATCGATGTAATTCCTGGTACAGCCCCTATATCCCTTGCTCCTTACAGGATGGCTCCTGTAGAGTTGAAAGAGTTGAAGATACAATTGCAAGAACTGCTAGATAAAGGCTATAAAGCCTAGTTTTTCACCATGGGGTGCACCAGTGTTATTCGTGAAAAAGAAAGATGGTTCCATGAGATTGTGTATCGATTATCGGAAATTGAATAAGGTTACCATTCGCAATAAATATCCTTTGCCTCGGATTGATGATCTTTTCGATCAATTACGGGGAGTCAAGGTATTCTCCAAAATAGACTTGAGATCAGGGTACCATCAGCTAAAGGTGAAGGAAGCAGATATACCTAAGACGGCTTTTAGAACTCGGTATGGACATTATGAGTTTTTAGTAATGCCATTTGGTTTAACTAATGCACCAGCTGCTTTTATGGACTTGATGAATCGGGTATTCAAACATTATTTGGATAAGTTTGTCATTGTGTTTATTGACGATATCTTAGTGTATTCTAGTAGCAAAGATGAGCATGAAGAACATCTAAGAATCGTCTTACAGACTTTGAGGGAGAATGAGTTGTATGCCAGTTTAGCAAGTGTGAGTTTTGGCTTGACAGAATTGCATTCTTAGGCCATGTCATTTCTGCAGATGGCATTTTAGTAGATCCCAAAAAGATAGAAGCAGTGGTTAATTGGGAATCGCCTACCAATGCGACTGAGATACGGAGTTTCTTGGGTTTAGCAGGCTACTACCGACGTTTTGTTCAGGGATTTTCTATCATTGCAGCACCATTGACGAAACTTTTGAAGAAGAATGCAAAATTTGTGTGGACTGAGGAGTGTCAGCAAAGCTTTGATAAACTTAAGAAGTGTTTGACAACTGCTCCAGTGCTTACTCTTCCATCAAACATTGGTGAATTTGTGGTGTATAGTGATGCCTCGAGGAAAGGTTTGGGTTGTGTGTTGATGCAGCATGGGAATGTAATATCTTATGCTTCTCGACAGCTTAGACCTCATGAATTGAATTATCCTACACATGATTTGGAGTTAGCTGCAGTAGTGTTCGCACTGAAGATTTGGAGACATTATTTGTATGGAGAGAAATGTGAAATCTTCACGGATCATAAGAGTCTCAAGTATTTACTCACGCAGAAGGAGTTAAATATGAGACAGAGACGCTGGATCGAGTTATTGAAAGATTATGATTGTACTATTGACTATCATCCGGGGAAGGCTAATGTAGTAGCAGATGCCCTTAGCAGAAAGTCATCGAGTATTCTAGCTCATATGGAAGTTCTACAGTTGCCATTGCTAGTGGAACTCAGATCTTTGAGAGTTGACTTATCAGTTGGTGATTCAGGATCTTTATTAGCAACTCTTAAAGTCAGGCCTATTTTAGTAGAGAGAGTCAGGGGAAACTCTGCCAGTTTCTAGTCTCCGTCTCACCCCTACTCTACCTAAGGGGACGGGTGTGACATTTAATGGTATCACACTCGAAGGCAGAAGCAACATGGGAGCTTGAGGAAGACATGAGGAATAAATATCCTCACTTGTTTCCACCCTCTGGTATGTGAATTTCGAGGACGAAATTCTTTTAAGGGGAAGAGAGTTGTAACACCCCAAATAAATTTACGGACTAATTATTAAGTTTGTGGAAGTTGGAATTAAAGATTCGGTTAAGGTCAAGTTTAGGGTGGCAAACGAATTTTGCCATATTAGTATTTATTTTACATTCACACACTGTTAGCATATACGAAAGAAAGAAAATAAAAGATAAGAAAGAAAGATAAGAGACAGAGGAGACGTAAGGGAGAGAGAGAGAGAAGAAGAGAAAAGAAAAAAAAAGAGGAAATATAGTTTTGGTCCCGATCCGACCAATCCATAGCTCAAACCCGACCGAGTCCTTAAGGAAAAGTGTAGATCTCGTTGAGAGGATCATTTTGGTGGTGGTTTCATCTCGGGAAACTTCCAATTTTTGTAGAAATCTCGGTAAGAAAACTTTTTATGGTTTTTCTCGATTTCCCGTTGATCCGGAACTCCGATCGACAAACCGTCAGCGCCTTTAGATCCGGGAGAGAGAGGGGAACGCTCGACCGTCGGAAAAATTTCCGATCGGACCGGCGCGTGAAGCTCACGCGCGTCCTATGTGGCGGCGCGTGAGGCCCACGCGCGCCTGGCCAATCGGCGCGTGTCCACCACGCGCCAGACAGTATTCTCGTGCTGTTTTCCCGAGTCTCCTCCGTGAATTTCAGACCATTCCGAGTAGTAATGGACCTCCGAATCTTAAATTTCGTTAGGATTGCGAGAACGACCGAATCACGTTTCTTGCATATTCTTTCATTTATTCTAGTTAGGATTATGTTCCTTATAGTAAACTCTTTTGTCTGTTAGGTGATCGTGATACCATAAGCAGGGACGGTCATGCTGCCTAGTTCCTTTCTCAGTAGTCAGCTCACCAGGTGCGTGGATAAACCTGTAACATTGATGTTTTCAAAAGTATATAGTATGTATGTCTTCTTAAATGAATTTTAAGGTAATGCATTAAATGAGTTTGTTTTCAGAAAGTTTATATATTTTGTTATGAAGTATGGATCGAATATTGATTATGTTGAAATCATGTGTTTGTGATATATGAGAAACTTGCATGATTTGAGATATATGAGCATGGATTTTGGAAATGAATTTTATGTTAGGATGCACCCCGTGTACTTATATGTGCCAGATTATTGCCATGAGATAAGGTCTCATGTTGCCAGTTATTGCTGTGAGATAAGGTCTCACGTTGCCAGTTTGCTCCGGATGCCAGTTTTGCCGTGGGGAAGCCCCATGTTGCCAGCTTTGCCGTATTGTCATGAGGTTGTGCATATAGATGAATAAACAGATTTATCTTTACAGAGTATTTTTGAGCAGTATGGGATTTATGATTTGAGTTTTATGAGAATGAGATTTATGATTTGAGTTTTATGAGAAATGAGATTTATGATTTGAGTTTTATGAGGAATGAGATTTACGATTTCAAGTAAATGTTTGAGATATCGATTTACAGCTTATGTATTATTTATATTATGAAAGACTTGTTCGATCCACTTTGTTACTTGATTATCCACGGCACTGAGCTGTGATCCATTGCACTAAGCGTGAGCTTACCCCCCATTCCTTAACATTTCAGGTTTAGCAGATTAGTAGATCGTTCTTTCATCTGCTGTTTCGTCATCATTACTGCCAGTAGAGAAAAGGTTGTGCCAACAGTAGAGTGTCTTGTTATGTTTTGAGACTGTATTTCTAGATATGTATTTTCTTGGGAGAATTTGTTATGTGATTATAGGCATTGAGCCTTTATTTGTTACTGAGGTTGTTGTATTTTCTTTATGGATATTATGTTGACTAGGATCATGGAGATCCTAGTTTTATGATGAGATTTTATTTTTTTTCAGTTTAGATTTTTCCTTGTATTTGGAGGATTAGTCCATATTACAGGGGAAACTCTGCCAGTTTCTAGTCTCCGTCTCACCCCTACCCTACCTAAGGGGACGGGTGTGACATCCAGTGTCTAAATCTCGGGCACAGGTCGAACAGTGAATGAAACAAGTTCATGTCGACAGAGGGTAGTGAGTTGGTTCACTGTAATTGGATAGAGCCCTATATAAGTGCCACGACGGATACAAAATTATAAACCATAAAAATCATATACAAGTGTCGTGAAGGAAATATATCATATCATATAATATCATAAATGATATCGAAATATATCATAATCAAAACGTAATTCTTTTGAAATCATTCTTTTCCCCAAACCTAAATATGTTAAAAAAAAAAAACCATTGAAAACTTAATCAAAGATCAAATGTATATCCTTCAAAATTTGTCCACTGTTCAAGTCACGTGCACTGACCAAACAGTGTACGAACAAGACCATGTCGATAGAGTAACGGGCCATCCATTTTTTGATGGTCAGGTCCCCATATCAAGTGCCCCGGCCTAGCCGCAATGAAACATATACAAGCGCCATGAAGGGTCAAAAATATGAAACTATCAAGCACCGCGACAGAAACAAATTTTCAAGTGTCTTGACGGAAACAAATTTTTACGATTTAAAAACATCAAAATTATTTTCGAGTACCGAGACGGAAACATATCATCAAGTACCTTGATAGAAATATATCAAAAAATTACAAAAATATGAAAACATGAATCAAACGTCGAGACGGAAACATATTATTTATCCTTTATAGTCAAAATCAAAATATCTGAAATCTTTCTTCTTTTCTTTATTTTTTCTTTTCAAAACACTTTTATACCACGAATCAAATACCAAGTTCTTAAACATAAATCAAAATATCGAAGCATAAAAAAATAAAGATATTGTTCACAATTCAGACTAACAACATCATAAAATTACTCTTACTTCAAAACACATTAAATTTACATCACATACATATGCATATATCTATATACACGACATATTTTTAAATTAGTATACATATATATACACATATATTCATAACATATAAACATGTACCGATAATCTGAACCACCCATATCAAACAAATCATTTTATATCATTACGCTACTCTACAAACCTAGTGGATACATTCGAACATTAAACGATAAACTTGAAATTAGCAAATTTTTAAAATGAACTTTTACCGAGATTTCTAGGGCATATACGGACTCCAAACGTTCCCATAAATGCGAGAAAATCGATATAATTTTGATCGGAACTTATGTTCATTCATGGGTCACTATTCATCGCCGCTTCTTCTCTTATTTTACGTGCAACTATGTATGGAACGGAAAAACCATCACCGCTAATTTCTAGTGCTATTCGAGAGCTATGATTTGGAGGGTGACTTAATCCGTGAAACGAAACAATGAGCCCGAATCGAGAAACTAATTCACACGTATTTCCTCATCTATTTCTCGTAATTACTGTTGGATAATTATGACCTATAACATCACTATTTGTAAAAGACTGTTGGACAATTATGGCCCATAGCATCACTATTTGTACATATCATGGTGTTGTTGTACAAATTAACTATGTGACAAAGGACATTGCTCTTTCATCATCTGAAATTAGATTACCAAGATGTATAAATGATGAAAGGTCCATATGATTAGTTCCGGATTGAGATGATATGAGACAATATCAATCCACGAAGGTTTAATCATTAAATATCCCTAGTCGTAGTATTATAGAGAATGGACATCGATAATGCGGAATATACTAGTATTACACTTGTGCGTGTTGTGAGGGCATAACATCATAGTTCTCATATATTTGGGTATAGGATACTCATGTAAGTGTAATAGGAGGTTGTGTTTACCGATGGTACGGAAACAGCTTCACTCTGGATAGACCCCTCGGAATTCCATTGGTAGTATGACTATGTGTCTATGGAAGTCCAAATCAGGGTAGGTGTATTTGGTCTTAACATGAGACTTGCACCGCTAATACTTGCGACAATCAATATACTTTGGTTTTGGTCGTCCAAGGCTTTAGCAGGTTATGTGTACGCTTCTTCTGGGTATATTGAGAATCATAGTGTATTAGGTGTGATGTCGAGATGGAAGTATCACTCCAGTCATAGTGGAGATGATGATCACGTAGGATACGGAACTGGTTCTCTTTTATGCTGCAGCTATCGAGATATTATGACTAGGTCATGTTTATCCGATTATAGAGACTAGTTACTAGAGATCCGATATGTACTTCGTATGTGGCAGACATAATTCCAGCCCCAGGCCTAACATGTGACATCCGATACTGGATCGAAATACACAATACTACGTATACTACGACTGATATAGATCACTTATTCCTGTAAGGATATTCTGGAGAATTGGGTAGGCATGGCGCTTTTCTAGAAGCCAACCTTGTCTTGTAAATCGGTAAAAACGTAGTACTAGGTACGTACATGTTCGGATAGTCCGACGACCGGATTTACTACCAACATATCCGAGGATCTCATGGGGCGCTTCCCGAAGATTCACCGATGACGCATGACTCGCACTTTATTAATCTGGGATTAATTAAATGAGAGAGAGAAAATTAATCTGGGATTAACTAGGGAGATATTTTATCTGGGATAAAATATTAATCACAGAGAGAACGATTAATTTGGAATTAATCGATAAAATAATATATTCGATATATTATACGAAATTGGATTTCGACACGGAATTAAAATTAGATTTTTAATTCGGGCAAACGAATTAATTTAGAATTAATTCGTTAGTGACATGAATAGTAATTTTGCTGGGCATAATTATTTAATTACGTCGCAACGGGAAATTCGTTAATTTGGAATTAGCGAACCCGAGCCCGGAAGTGTTTGTGGGCGCACTCGCATTTCGAATTCAAGTGCGGCCCAGAAGTCACATCAAGTGTCAAACCACTAGTCACATCAAGTGTCAAATCATTTGTCACTTTGAGTGATGTCATGTCTAGTCACTTTTGATGTGAATAGTGATGGAGGTGGTTATTGGCATAAATGCCTTGACTTTTTGAAAGCAAAATTGGTATTAGATTTTTAGAAAATCAATTATAATTTTTTGACAACCTAACACATCTTCATCTCTCTCACTCTCTCCTCTCTCACGGCCTTAGGCCATTTTCTTTCCTCTCCAAAATTTTGAATTGTCGAGAGTTGAAGGAAGCTAAGGGAAATTTTAAGGCAAAATTTCCGGAGTGCTAGCACACTTTAGGAGTCGTATGATGGTGATAGGGAAACCCACCCGTGGGCATGGAATACACATCACAAGCTTGGAGGACATCCATGGCCGAATTTGGAGGACAAAAATGGAGCCCAAAGCCGAGAGTACAAGGAGCCAAAGCTTGAAGAATTTTTTTCGTTCCTCGCATCGCTCAACCGATCGTTGTAAGTATGATTCCGCCATGCTTTTACGAGTATTCACATATACGTTTCATTGCTTGAAATCGATCCCGAGACTAACTTAGAAACCCAACAAAGACATGGTGTTTTTTGTACAAATTAACTATGTAACAGAGGAAATTGCTCTTTTATCATTTTATAATTGGATTACTTGGATATATAAATGATAAAAGTCCATATGATTAGTACCGGATTAATAAGATATGAGATAGTATTAATCCACAAAAGGATTAATCATTTAATATCCCTAGTCGTAGTATTATAGAGACTGGACATCGATAATACGGAACATGCTAGTATTACACTTGTGCGCGTTATGAAAGCTTAACGAGATAGTTCTCATATATTTAAATATTGGATACTTATGCAAGTGTGATAGGAGGTTCTGTTAGCCGTTGGATCGGGAACATCTTCGCTCTGGATAGACCCCTCAGAATCTCATTGGTAGTATGACTATGTGTCTATGGGAATCTGAATCAGGGTATATGTATGTGGTCTTAACCTGAGACTTGCATCGCAATCAGTACGCTTTGGTTTTGGTCATCCGGAGCTTTAACATGTTCTATGTACGCCTCTTCTGGGTTTATTGAGAATCGTAGTGTATTGGGTGTGATGTCAAGATGGAAGTATCACTTCAGTCATATGGAGATGATGATCACACATGATGCGGAACTAGTACTCTTAAATATTATAGTTATCGGGATAGTATGACTAGGTCATGATTATTCGATTGTAGAGACTAGTTGCTAGTGATCCGATATATGCTTCGTACGTGGCAGACACAATTTCAGCCCTAGGCCTAGCATGTGACATCCGATACTGTATCGTATTACGCAATACATTATATAGTATGCCTGATAAATATTATATATTCTCCATTGAATATTTTTGGAGAATTAGGTAGGCACGGTGTTTTGCTAGAAGCTAACCATGTCTTGTAAATCGGTGAGAACGTGGTACGGGGTACGCACGTGTCGGATAGTCCGAAAACCGGATTTACTACCAACATATCCAGGGATCTCTTGGGTTACTTCCCAAAGATTCACCGATGACATTTGACTCGAAAAAAATTAATCTGAGATTAATTATGAGAGAGAAAATTAATCTAGGATTAGTTACGGCAAGAATTAATCTCGGATTAATTATAAGAGAAAGAATTAATCTGGGATTAATTGATATCAGAAGTTTTCTAGGATTAAATTCGTCTAGAAGAGAGAACGCGATTAATTTAATATTAATCTGCAAAATAAATTTAATAGTTAAATTAGATTTTACTATTTAATTTATTTAATTTAGGCTAAAATAATATATCGGATATATTAATTGAAATTGGATTTCAATATGGAATTAAAATTGGATTTTAATTCAAGCGAACAAATTAATTTGGAATTAATTCGTAAGCGACTTTCGTAATAATTTTGCTAGGCATTATTATTTAATTAAATTGGATTTAATTACATCGCGATCGAAAATTCATTTAATCGGATTAAACAAACCTGGGCTCAAAATTTGTTGTGTAAGCCAACTAAATTTGGAATTTAAAATGGTGGGACCCACTTGACTTACATCAATTGTTTGACAAGTTAATGTGAGTAGCTGGCCATTATAAATGAAACCATTTGCTTTTCACCAACCTAGTTTTTGAAAAAAATTACTACAACTTGAGTTTTGGAAAATCAAGACAACACACCAACTTTTGGAAAGTGAAAAAGTTCTCTCTCTCTTCCTCCTCTTCCATTGTCGTGAGACCTTCTTCTCCAAAGAAATTTTTGTTGTAAAAATTTCAACCTTGCTAGCACATAAAGAGTCAAAGAAAGGTGATAGGGAAACTCACCCTTGAGTTTGGAATTCAAATCAAAGCTTGGAGCTTCCATACATCCAACAAGAAATTTTAAATTTCAACCGATCAATGTAAGTTCTTTCCGCAAACTTTAATTTGATTTATTCACACACATATCATCCTTAGAGATCCTTGGCATGTCTAGGACACTAACAATGGTATCAGAGCGCCAATCTAAGCATGATTTGAATTCTGTGGTTCATACTTTAATTTGGGTATTTTTGCTTTGAGCATGATTTTTTCAAATTGATTGTTTGGTTGTGTTTAGATGATGATACATTGGATTTGTGCATCATTGGATTTGAGAAAATTAATTGGATCAAAATTTCCTCAAATTCCTTATCATGGCCGAATGTACTATAGTATATGACAATTGGATATGTTAAATGCATGAAATAAATATTGATTGTTGATTTAATTGGATTGAAATCAAAATTGGATGTTATTTCTTGCTAATGCCGTGAGTTTGGAGCATGTTGGATGAATTGATTTTGCTCCAATTTTGTGTTGGACATGAATTTGAAATTAAGCATGATTAATTGGATTAATTAGTGTTTTGGAAATATTAGATTAATTGATTAATTATGTTAATTATATTTTAATTAGATTAATATGTAATTTGGAATAATATATTAATTTAATTTATTGTATTTGGGCTAAATGGGCTTGGTTGAGCCAAGTATGGTTTTGGACAATTGGGTTGGATCCAATTGGGCCTAAAACCATTTCCATAAAGTCCAAAAATATGACTTTTGGCCTTTAAAAGTTTAATTGGGCCTAATGAGCCTAATGGGCCTAAATTGATTTTGTGGCATAGGGTGATTCCTAAATTGGGCCTTGGTATCTTAGGTTGGATCCATAATGGCCAAAGCCCATGCCTAAAGAATTAATTGAAAGCCCATTGGACTTTAATTGAATTGGCATTGGATGCTAATTGGACCTTTGAGACACAATTGGATTGGATTTGGAATCCAATTCTAAAAGGCACTATTAAAAGTGTAATTGTTTAATTTGGAATTAAACACGAATTAGTATTGGATACAATTTAAATTGGATTTAAAATTGTAATTCAATGTAATTCAAGAATACATACTTTAAGTATTTATTCTTAAACAAATTGGACTCGCGTAAATCAAATCGTTGTATGAACATTGGATGGTCAGTAATCAAAGATTAATTAATTGGATTAGATTGATTTACAGCATGATTTGTGTGAATATTTGGATGTATTTATATGAATAATGTATATCGGATGGATATTAGATGGGTGGGGGTAATTTTGGAAGTTGTTGTAAGTATGATACTTATTTATTAAATTGGACCTGCGTGTCTAGCCTTTCATCTCCTTTACCCTTTTGTATTTCTCTTCTCACTAATTTCCCTCAATGTAAATGAGGTTTCTTTATGTATTATGTAATTGGGTAGAAGAATGTAAAGTGCTAGCGGGAGAGAGGAAAAAGAGAGATTTATTCTAGGAACAAATTGTATTATATATCCATCTGCATATCATTATTAATTTATCGCGCCTTATTATGCTTTTAGAATGCATATTTAATGGTGTATGATGAGACCTAATTAAAGATAATAAATTAGTTGCCAATTTACGCGAAAAACCTTCACTTTAATATTAAGTGTTTTCCTTCCATTGAGTGGTTCTCTCTCAAGATCCAAGATTGACTTTGATTTGTTGGCCAAAGTCAATATCACTGTCCATCGCGGTTGTGTTTGAACCATGAAAACTTTGTTATATATCGCATGTCTTAGGCAGTTGTGGCTTGTTGGCCAAAGTCAAGGTCACTTTTGTACATCGACGTGGATTACAAAGCTTTCCCACTGTCAATGGGTCACGCTTAACTGGATCATTAAGCTTGTTGAGCCAAAGCCAAGGCTTAATTGATTCAGAGGAAAAGGTTAGGATGATATATTAGATATATATTTTGGACATGGAGGTCCACCTACCGGATCTAGGAATTGGATGAGATCCAATTGATCTTAGAGATCTACCTAGTTAAGTTTCAAACAGCTTGTTTGCCAATGTCAAGGTTGTGTGTTATTTAACGGGATCCTAGCCTGCTAGGAAACTGGGTTTCCCGAGTACTCAATAGAGGGTTAGAGGCTCATCGAAAAATAGTAGGAGGCTAGTATTAAATTTGTAATTTCATTTAATACTTGCCAATACGCTCTCTTTTTCTTTTATTTATCGTTGTTATAAATATATTAGTTGGACTAATATTGTTTTATTGCTTTCTTTAAACAGTTAGACTGTACAAGACACTACTCCACTTGTAGTTGGTTATATATTTGGACTATAGTAACCATTACATTTTGAGTGTACTCGAAATTGTTGATTGGATCGTTGGACAATTGTAATCGAGATGGCTGGAAAGATTAGCGTTAGGGACATCATTATGGTTGACAATGTCTTTAACGACTCCAATTTTCCAGATTGGGAGATGAACCTCAGGATAATCCTGGGGGCTAAGAAGTTACTCTATGTCATAGAGAAACCTCTCGGGCCTGAGCCAAGAGTTGAGTAAATAGTAAAGTATGAGCTTTGGAAGACTCATCGTGAAGATAACTTTAGTGCTCAATTTGTCATGCTTGCCGCATTGACTCCTCAATTTCGTCGTCGGAACAAAGGATTGGATCTTTATAGTATGATGTTGAAACTGAAGGATCTTTACAGATCTAACCTAGATCTCAGAAGTATGAATTGCAAAAGAAGCTCTTTAGCTCACGTGTCATAGATGATTGCTGACATCGAACAGCTAGGTCAGCTGGGCATAACCTTCAAGGCTGAGACTTCTATAGATTTGATCTTATAGTTTCTGCCCGACTGTTGGGGCGGGTTCATCATGAAGTATAATATGATGAATGATGAGCGGAAAATATATCAATATTTACCGCCCATTTTACTTAATATTTTGTTTAGTTTCTCGGGTTTGATGAACGTTTTGATATGTTTTATTTTATTTTGCAGATAACATAATATCGGGACTCAATGAAATCATTTAGGATGAAATGTGGATCAAATAAGGGCAATTATTGGACTTGATATATTAATTTTGGAGATTGGAAACTTGAAAGGGGTTTTTTTGACGAAGTGCAATTTTGGAAATTCCAATTTTGCGCATCTGTCGTATTTTGGGCATAACTTTTTACTCCGATATCGGATTGAGCTGATTCAATTTCCAGATTAAAGAAGACTCAACGATCTACAACTTTGAAAGAGAAACTATTTTCAATTATGATGATTTCATGACCGAAATTGATGAACCATCCAGAAGTGTGTGGAGTGTAATTATTATAACAAGTTTATATATTATTTTATGGGAGATTTCTAAATAAGTAGTAGTAAAAGTAATTCCTTTACCTTAGCATTTATTTTACTTTTACTTTATGTCTTTTACTTTTCAGTATTTTTACTTTATGTCTTTTATTTTTCAGTTATTAGTCCTAGTTTTGTGTTGTAACTAAATAGTTATCTGGGGTTGTGATGAATTTCAATATCACCGGGTTATAAGGGTTAGATTATAGTTTGGGTATTATAAAGATTTATTTATTGAGTCTTAATCTTAATGCTTTTTATTAATTGGCCATTAATAAAAATTGATAGGTAAACTTAAAATGAACTAGACATAGGGATTTTAAGTTTAAGACCTTAGACTCAATAGCCCACGATCTTCCTTGAGGATAGATAACCCTTAATAGATTTCCTTATAGGATAGGAATATACCTGTCGGGCGAGGGTAGCCATAATTGGAACTCAATCTTAATGAATCCAGATAATGTGGTTGACATAGGAATATGGTTCAATTGGGTTACACTGGGTATTTGTGTCTGACCATCGACAGATGCTTCGCATAATTTTCGTGTTCCAGGTTAATAAATCAATGTTTTACCCATCTATATAATAATCACTTCATCTTTAAAATGGTATTGGAAGAAATCACAACCCTAGATCTTTGTGTCTTTTGTATTTTCTTTAGTATTTTCTTTTGTCTTTTTATTATTATTATTTTAGCAACGCCACAATCAAAAACAATCCATTCTCTTCTCCATTTAATAGATATTTGTAAATAAATAGATTCAACAATTAATAACAACAGTAGGAATTAAGTCCTCGTGGGATCGATATTTTTTATACTACTTGAACGATACGTGCGCTTGCGTTATACGTGTGTGTTTACGCCGGTCAAGTTTTTGGCGCCGTTGCCGGGGACTTATTTATCTTTTACTATTAGTTTAGGGGGGTAGATACGTTACTTGTATCTAATTTCTTTTTACTTATTGTTTTTGTTTACTTGTGTTTCAGGTTCTCAGAAACTTCATGAGACGAACCAGAAGCTTTGAACTCCGACCGTTGACCCAGAAATTTAAAGAACCATCAGACAGTTGAGAAGAGAAAGGCGAGAAGGCCAAGAAGCTTTAGTCAACATGGAACCTGAACCTTTGAACGTTGCACCACCAATTCCCATTCGAGACAGAAACAATTCGGGGGTTGACAGACTCATTTCCTGTATTGTACTTCCTCCCTTACCAGCAAATGCGTGTGACATCAAAACATGCATTCAGATGATTCAGCTGTCAGATCAGTTCCGGGGGAATGCAACTGAAGATCCTAATTCCCACATCAGCAACTTCCTGGAAGTTTGTGGCACTTTTAACTACTACAGAGCATCAAAAGAAGCAATGAGACTGCGAGTTTTTCCATATTCCTGAAGGACAGAGCTAAAGCTTGGCTACATTCACTACCAGCAGGTTCTATCACAACTTGGAACACTTTAGCCACCAAATTCTTGCAAAGTACTTTCCACCAGCCATAACCGGAAAATTGAGGAATGACATCACATCCTTTGTACAACAAGATTCAGAATCCCTATGCGAAGCTTGGGAAAGGTACAAAGATTTACTCCGGAAATGTCCTCACCATGAGATTCCAAAGTGGCTACAAGTTCAGACCTTCTACAATGGACTTTCTGGAATAATGAAGAACCACAATCGATGCTGCTGCTGGAGGAACCTTGATGGCAAAAGGAGAAGATCAAGCCTGGGACCTAATCGAAGAAATGGCCAACAACAATTCCTTGTGGCCAACAGAAAGGAGCATGATCCAAGAATTGCAGGAATTTATGAAGTTGGAGCAAACACAGCAGTGAATACCAGGCTGGATCAGATATGCAAATGTCTAGAAACACTTAGCACGCAAGTTGTGAACATCACTGGATCCATAAGTTCACCATATGGAGAGCAGCACCAGAGTCAAACCAACTTGAAGAAACGGTGAATTATGTCAGCAATTTCAACAGACAAGGGAAACATCCATATTCCAACACCTACAACCCATGGTGGAGGAATCATCCCAATTTTTCATGGAGCAACAATTCAGGCCAACAGCAGAACTATCCACCTGAATTCCAGCAACAGAACAAAATCCAGGAGCAAGCAAATGAACCAGGAATAACAGAAGTGTTGACCCACTTGAAAAAGATAGAAGCAAAACACGACTCTCACGCAGCAAGATATGATGCTATGTTTCAATCCCAAGCAGCATTAATTCAAAGTCAATCTGCTTCTATTAAAGCACTAGAGAATCAAATGGGACAACTGGCAAATGCTCAGAGTTACAGACCGCCAGGTACCCTTCCCAGCAACACAGAGCCAAATCAAGAAGAAACATGGGGAAGGACAATGTCATGCCATCATGTTAAAGACCGGTACTGAAATCAACAAAGATGTTGGAGTCAATTCAACTGCTGAGGAAGTTCCAAAAGAAACAAAGCAACAAATGGAAGAAAAAGAAGCAAAGGAAAAAGAACAGATCACTCCACCTCCACCTTTTCCTCAACGTCTTCAGAAGAATAAATTGGACAAGCAATTTTCCCGGTTTCTGGAGATCTTCAAAAAGCTACATATCAACATTCCATTTGCAGAAGCGTTGGAACAAATGCCACCTATGCCAAATTCATGAAAGATATTCTTTCACGAAAGCGGAGATTGGGGGATTACGAGACAGTAGCATTAACAGAAGAATGCAGTGCCATCATTCAGAGGAAACTTCCCCCAAAGTTGAAAGATCCTGGCAGTTTCATTGTTCCTTGCGTCATAGGAGAACATAACTTTGGTAAGGCTTTATGTGATTTAGGTGCTAGTGTTAACTTGATGCCTTTTTCTATTTTCAGGAAATTACAGATTGGAGAAACAATGCCAACTTCAGTCTCACTGCAACTTGCTGATAGAACGCTCGTATTTCCAAGAGGCGTAGTTGAGGATGTGCTGGTCAAGGTTGACAAATTTTTCCATTTTCCCGCAGATTTTATTGTCCTTGATATGGAGGAAGACGCAGACGTGCCAATCATCCTCGGGAGACCGTCTTGGCTAAGGTCGAACCATTATTGATGTACAAAAATGAGATTAACCATGAGGGTACAGGACCAAGAAGTAACATTCAATGTTTTCAAGGCCATGAATTTCCCAGATGATGAAAAGAATGAGGAATGTTTCAGACTCGATGTGATACACAGTACCATCAGAACTTTCATGCAATGCAAAGTTCTATTGACAAACTTAAAACATGTCAATTGCCTGTGGAGCCTAAAGATAAAGCGTTTTTTGTACTGAAGGAGCCAATTCTTGCACTACAAGCAACAGAAGAGAAAAAGTTCCACCAACTCAACGAATTGGAGGAATTTCACAATCAGCCTTTTGAGGATGCCAAATTGTAAAAAGAAAAGGGCAAGAGACATGATGAGAAGTTAGTGCGCATACAACTGGAACCAGGGCAGAAGGTACTGTTAAACAAATCAAGGGTGAAAATCTTCCCATGGAAGCCAAAATCACGGTGGTCAGGTCCATTTGTGATCACCAAGTTTACCAAATAGAGCCGTTGAGATACATGATTCTGACGCTAACAAAACTTTCAAGGTTAAAAACAAGCGTGTCAAGCACTACTGGGGATAATCATTTGAGCGACAAAAAGAAAGTGTTACACTTTCAGATCCAGCTTAACGTTCGAGAAGTCATGTCTGGCTGACGACTTTAAAATTAGAGCTAGCAGGGAGGCAACCCATGCAATTTTTGATATATTGTGATTTGGTGTGTTTTATTTTGTGGTGTGTTAATTTTTGCAGGATTAGTCATTTCAATATGGAAGAAGCTCTCGCAAATCTTCGCAAGCAATTTCCTTCTCTCCCTCAAAAATCTCTGATGAAAGTATACAAAGCTCGCTTGGAACGGATGAGGTTACTGACAATTCACGGTGTTCCTAATGATATTCGTTGGTAATTGAAGCACGAGTCCGATTGGCAGGTGAGTCTTCTGACTCTTTTTTTTCACATCCTGGTTTAGAAGAAGCACCTATGCAAAAAACGAGAGCTAAGCAAATGGGTGTTTGTTTTAAATGTGCACGATTTAATTGCACACTCGTTGTCGTTCTTTAGGAATGGTGTCTGATAATCGCGAAGACAAAATTAAATTCACTAGGGATGGCTTGAGTAAGGAGTCTTTAGATGAAATATCTTCAACTCTTGAGACGCATCCCAGTGGATATGTTCACATTGCCATTCACAAATTACATACACAATTTCAAAAAGAAAGACAACGTTAAGTCTCGGGAATCTGACTCAAAAAGACCCTGTTTGCCATTTATAAGAAAATTGGATGGGAAGCTTGTCCCTGACGCATAGACGTCAATCAAGCCGTTATTTTCTTGTAAATTTATATGTCTTTGTCTTTTCTAATAATTGTGATTTATTTTGTTGTGTTTTCTTTTATTTTCGTAGACAAGATCCAGACCTTTTTTACTATCACGATATTATTTCGCTACTAATCGTCCTCTGGAAGATAGTTGTGCTATTTTTACTCACCCTTTTCAGGTACTATAAATTCACCCCGTCATTGCACTTTTTGAGGCATCCAGAGTTGAAAAAGAAATACAAAAAAAAATGGAAGCCACTTCAAGAAGACGAGTTGAAAATATCTGCGTGTTTTGCTAGTAGTGTTGGTACTAAGCCACAACATAGAAGCAGCACATGAATTGGGTCGAGTCTTAGCTGCAAGGAATATGCACTTAATATATGGCGGAGGAAATCTTGGACTTATGGGGATCGTTTCAAAGGCTGTACAGGAAGGAGGCAGTCATGTTTTGGGAATCATCCCAAAACCCTTGGCAGAGGCAAATCTTATTGGATCATCAAACGGAGAGGAACTGATCGTGCCAGGTATGTCTGAACGATTGGTAGAAATGATTAACGTGCTGATGCTTTTATTGCTTTACCAGGTGGCTTGGGCACATTGGAGGAAATTTATTGTACTATCTTGGCGAACCTTAACATACACCAGAAACCGCTTGGACTGCTTAACGTTGATGGATTTTATGATTTTCTTTGTGTGTTTCTTGATGATGCTCGGAGAAATGGGTTCGTGTCAAAACCTATGAAAGAACTCATCTTCACTGCCAGAACTGCTCCAGATCTAATAGACCAACTCATAGCCTATGAACCACAAGTTGACCCTATCATTTCAAAGATAAATTGGTCTGGGGACGATCGTGGTAAGAGGCGTCGGGTTAATCTGGATCTTAACCTTTAATTTCCTGTAGAATTTCTGCTAACCAGGTATTATCTTCTAAACTCTTCTTCTACTGTTTAAGACATTGGGGACAATGTCTCATTTAGGTTTGGGGGAGGGAATTAGTTTATCAGTACCTTATTTTTATTTTTATTTTTAGTTTGTGTGTTATTTTTATTTTTTAGTCCAAAATTTTTCGAAAAATACAAAAAAAAATTGAAAATTTTCAAAAATTACAAAAATATTTTGCGTTTTTTTGTTTTTTATATTTTGACTAAAAAGGTGAAATTGGAAAGAGATAGCTGAGTAAGGAGTTTCCACTCCTGATACGTATCTCAATCTATTTTGAAACAAGTTAATTTTTGTTTATTTCATTTTAAATTATTTAATTTGTGAAATCTCCATAAAACTGACTAAAATGAATCTTTATATGCTCAGTGACAGATATTATCATATGCATAGTAACATACGGTCGTGAGCTAAAATTGAAAAGTTTGTAATATTTAGTGCTCTAGTTTAATTGGAGAAAGCATCTCAAAAAAAGCAATGGAGTAAAAAAAAAAAAAAAAACGTCTGAGATCCGAGTTATTAAGTCTGTAAGGGTGTCTTAACACCTAGTGCCCTAAAGCCAACTGGTTTGGGAGTCACTGGCCCAAAACTCGTTACATGGATCAAAGATACTGCAAAAAAAATATATATATCTGAAGTCTGAGTAATTAAGTCCGTAGGGGTGTCTTAACACCTGGTGCCCTAAAGCCAACTGGTTTGGGAGCCACCGACCCAACACTCACTACATAGATGGAAGATATTGTATATAAATAAAAATAGAGAAAAAAAAATCAAAGAAAAAATCAGAAAAATGAGAAAAATTATTCATTGCTATACAAAAAGGTGTGAATCTGATAGAACTTTAGGACAAAAATATTACTCTCTTATCAACTGCACTTATGACTGTTGTGGGCAAAAATGAGTTGATTAATATTTTGTTAGCTGTGTATGGAGAATGGTAAAAATATCGGAGAATTTACTTATTCAGTAATTTAAAATAAACAAAACAACTAGTAACTTGGAGTAGAAGTTTCACCTGATAATCACTAACTTCTTTATTCTCTTTTCGCTTGTCTTTTTGCTTTTGTGTGCATTAGTTTTAACTAACTTTTTACTTTTGTAAAACGTTTGTGGGTATCGTTGCTGTAAACCCTCACGAGACTACAACTCGTCCACTAGGGACACCTAGGGGTTTAAAGGCTTGTTGCATACGCTAATGCAACCGTGATCCCTACGAAAGTGGCTTAGTTTAATTTTAATTTTATTTTGTTGTTTTGCTCGAGGACTAGCAAATGTTAGGTTGAGGGTGTGATGAGCGGAAAATATATCAATATTTAACCGCCCCTTTACTTAATATTTTGTTTAGTTTCTCGGTTTGATGAACGTTTGATATGTTTTTATTATTTTGCAGATAAAATAATATCGGGACTCAATGAAATCATTTAGGATGAAATGTGGATCAAATAAGGGCAATTATTGGACTTGATATATTAATTTTGGAGATTGGAAACTTGAAAGAGCGTTTTTGACGAAGTGCAGTTTTGGAAATTCCAGTTTTGCGCATCTGTCGTATTTTGGGCATAACTTTTTACTCCAATATCGGATTGAGCTGATTCAAGTTCCAGATTAAAGAAGACTCAACGATCTACACTTTGAAAGAGAAAATATTTTCAAATTATGATGATTTCATGACCGAATTGATGAACCATCCAGAAGTGTGTGGAGTGTAATTATAAAAGTCATTATCAATCATTTTCAAAGCAAAAATATTAATTAATTAATAATTAATAAAAATTATCAAATCAACACCAAACAAGATAAGCAATTAGTGGAGCAATTATGGATTTGGTGGAGTAATTAGTGGAGCAATTAATAATGGATTTGGTGGAGAAATTGATTGATGATTTGATGGTGGCAAAATTTTACCTATAAATACCAAGCCATTTCATTTGTAAAATTCATACTTTCTTCTAAGGAATTCCTTAAGAATACTAAGAAGATTGTATCTTGTTTGTTTATTTACAGCTTTCAGTAATTAATTTCCGCTTTCGCACTTTCTTTCTTTACTTTTCAGTTTTTACTTTCCGCGATTTACTTTTACGCACAATACTTTTCTTTCTTTAATTTTTCAGTTTTTACTTTTCAGTAATGAGGAGGTAATTTCCCAAGCTAGGGTGAAAGGTAATTCTTTACTGTTACTATTTAGATTAATCTCCCTTAAAAATAATATATTCACTATTTAAAATACTGATTAATAAAGGATACCGCTATATGGTCGGTGGCAATTCAATTTAATCTGGTTTAAACCTGACTACTCAAAGTACCGCCAGATTGGTCGGTTTGGTAATTTATTTTGGTACCGCCTTTATGGCTGGATTATGGACAATATTACCGCCTATATGGCTGTTTGGACTTAATTTGACTTAATCAGGATACCGCCAGATTGGTCGGTTGGTAATTATAACAAGTTTATATATTATTTTATGGGAGATTTCTAAATAAGTAGTAGTAAAAGTAATTCCTTTTACCTTAGCATTTATTTTACTTTTTACTTTATGTCTTTTACTTTTCAGTATTTTTACTTTATGTCTTTTATTTTTCAGTTATTAGTCCTAGTTTTGTGTTGTAACTAATAGTTATCTGGGGTTGTGATGAATTTCAATATCACCGGTTTATAGGGTTAGATTATAGTTTGGGTATTATAAAGATTTATTTATTGAGTCTTAATCTTAATGCTTTTTATTAATTGGCCATTAATAAAATTGATTAGGTAAACTTAAAATGAACTAGACATATGGATTTTAAGTTTAAGACCTTAGACTCAATAGCCCACGATCTTCCTTGAGGATAGATAACCCTTTAATAGATTTCCTTACAGGATAGGAATATACCTGTCGGGCGAGGGTAGCCATAATTGGAACTCAATCTTAATGAATCCAGATAATGTGGTTGACATAGGAATATGGTTCAATTGGGTTACACTGGGTATTTGTGTCTGACCATCGACAGATGCTTTCGCATAATTTCGTGTTCCAGGTTAATAAATCAATGTTTTACCCATCTATATAATAATCACTTCATCTTTAAAATGGTATTGGAAGAAATCACAACCCTAGATCTTTGTGTCTTTTGTATTTTCTTTAGTATTTTCTTTTGTCTTTTTATTTATTATTTATTTAGCAACGCCACAATCAAACAATCATTCTCTTCTCCATTTAATTAGATATTTGTAAATAAATAGATTCAACAATTAATAACAACAGTAGGAATTAAGTCCTCGTGGGATCGATATTTTTATACTACTTGAACGATACGTGCGCTTGCGTTATACGTGTGTGTTTACGCCGGTCAATGAACCAAGAAAAGACTCTTGGAGAGTTAATGGCGATGCTGAAATAAGTAGAGCCAGAGCTTCTGAAGGGCAATAAGTACAAGGTTCATCTTACTTCGACATCCCAGAAAGCCAAGGCTTGGCCGAAGGCTTCTGGGGGTGTGAAGAAGAAAAAGAAGAAGGGCAAAGCTAAATCATCAAAGTCTTCTGGGTAGACTAAGGACATATCCTAACACGTCTGCCTATATTGTGGCAAACGGGGTCACTGGAAGCATGACTGCAATGAGTACAAGGCGAAGTTGAAGGAAGTGAAGACGGGCAAGGCTCCAGCTTCAGGTATGTTTGTTATAAACATGTCCACTACTGGTTTTAAAAATTAGATTTTTGATTCTGGATGTGGTACTCATATATAAATTGATATGCAGGATCTGCTGATTAGCAGGAGACTGGCTTTAGGAGAGATCGATCTACAAGTCGGAAATGGGATAAAAGTCACTGTTTTGGCCGTTGGGACTTATGTTTTGTATCTGCCATTGGGGCATGTAATTACATTAGGTGACTGTTATTTTGTACCTAGTTTGACTAGGAACATCATCTCGGTATCTTGTTTAAACCGATGCGGGTATACCTTTGTATTCAGAAACATTGGGTGTTTTGTATATATAGATGACATTTTGATATGTACAGCAGATGTTAATAATGGTCTTTATATTTTGAATATAAAAGAATCTCAAACATATAACATGAAAAACAAAAAGCTCAAGTTAAGTAAAACATATGAAACTCATATGTGGCATTATCGTCTAGAACACATTAACAAGACTCATATATCTACACTTTCGAAGAGTGGATACTTGGATGGATTTGATCTTAATTCATATGATGTTTGTGAATCTTGTTTATTAGGCAAAATACCTAAAACACCTTTTAGCAGTAAGGGTGTACGTGCCACCAAGCTGTTAGCCCTCGTTCATAGTGACATATGTGGGCCCATGTCTAGCCAGGCTAGAGGTGGATATGAATACTTCGTAACCTTTACGGATGATACATCGCATTATGGTTATGTGTATCTTATGAAACACAAGTTGGAAACTTTTGAGAAATTCAAAGAGTTTCGACACGAAGTAGAAAAATAAACCGGCAAAAGTATTAAAATATTACGATCGGACCGTGGTGGAGAATACTTAAGTAATGAGTTTATGGATTACTTGAAAGAGTATGGTATTCTTTCACAGTGGACTCCTCCCGGAATACCTCAATTGAATGGTATGTCTGAATGAAGAAACCAAACTTTGTTGGACATGGTAAGGTCAATAATGAGTCGCACTGATCTACCAATTTCCTTATGGGGATACGCATTGAATAGTGCAATACTTATTTTGAATAAGGTTATGTCAAAGTCTGTTAGACAGACTCCATATGAAATATAGATAGGAAAGAAACCAGATTTCTCATTCCTGAAGATTTGGGGATGTTGGGCATACGTTAAATGTTTGGATGGTACCAAACTAGAACCCAAATTGGATAAGTGCCTATTTGTAGGTTATCCTAGGGAAACCAAAGGATATTACTTCTACAACCCACAAGAGAACAAAATATTTGTTGCTCTCCATACAGTTTTCCTCATAAAGGAATTTATAAATGCAGTGGTAAGTGGGAGGAAAGTAGAACTTCGATGAAAATTACAGTGATACTATTCCTGGCATCGACCCCTAACGGAACACGAACAGTTCATCAGGGATGAGACTGTTCCATAATTTTCAAATACACAAGAATCGCGTAGGTCGAAGAGAGTCAGAAAATAACCTTAAAGGGTATGGGTTTCTGATCTCACCTCATGTAGATATTAATCTTATTAAGGAATATAAACCGACTACGTATAAGGAAGCGATAAAGGTATCGACTCCGCTTTATGGCAAGAGGCCATGAAGTCCGAAATGGATTCCATGTATACCAACCAAGTTTGGACACTGGTTAATGTACCATAATGCATTGTGCCTATTGGTAGCAAATAGGTCTTCATGGTGAAGACAAACATGGATGGCAACATACAAATATACAAAGCTAGGCTTGTAGAGAAAAAATATCATCATCAACATTGTGTCGATTACGATGAAACATTTTACCTGTTGCCATGATTAAATCCATTCGGATAATGCTTGCTAATGATGCATATTTCGATTATGAAATATGGCAGATGGACGTCAAAACCGCTTTCCTAAATGGAAACCTTTTGGAGGATATTTCTATACAACAGCCTGACGGTTTTGTCGTGCCGAAACATGAAAATAAGGTTTGCAAGTTAAATCGATCCATTTATAGGTTGAAGCAAGCATCACATTCTTGGAACCAACGTTTTGATGAGATCATAAAAGAATATGGTTTCAGTCAAAATGAAGATAATTCTTGTGTATATAAGAAGGTTAGTGGGGGCGCACTGACATTCGTTGTCCTATACATTGATGATGTATTTCTTTTTAGCGATGACATTCCCATACTAAAATCGGTGAAAGCTTGGCTTTCATTAAAATTCTCCATGAAAAACTTGGGAGAGGCAACATTTATTCTAGGAATAAAGATCTAATGGGATAAATCTAAGAGTTGTTGGCACTCTCCGAGAACTCGTATATTGACAAACATGTACGCGACCTGGTGTCTTATATGCTTTGAGCATTTGCAGTCACTATCAGGTCGATCCAAGTGATGGTCATTGGATTGATGTTAAGAACATCCTTAAGTATCTTAGACGAACTAAAGATGCTTTCTTAGTATATGGAGAAGGAGAACTTGAGGTGACTGGGATCACCGATGCAAGTTTCCAAACAGATAAAGACAAATGTAAGTTGCAATCAGGGTACATATTTTGTTTGAACAACGGAAAAGTGAGGTGGAAATCTTCCAAGCGAGATACTGTTACCGATTCAACAACAAAAGCGGAATACAATGCTGCAGCTGAGGCAGCAAAATAGGCATTTTGGATCTATAAATTCCTAATTGGATTAAAAGTAGTTCTGTTAGCAGTTGAGCTGGGCTCCAGCACAGGCTAAGGAACCACAGTCTCATTAATGATCCAAGTATGTACTTCGATTGTTTCATTTGATTCGTGAGATCACACATCGTGGCGATGTGAAGATCGAAAAGATCGTTTCAGATGATAACCTTGCAGATCCACTGACGAAAGCTATTTCTCAGTAAAATTTTGAGTGACCCGTACATAGTTCAGATGTTGGACACTTGAGTGATTGGCTATAGTCCAAGTGGGAGATTGTTGGACAATTATGACCCATAGCATCACTATTTGTAAAAGACATGGTGTATTTTGTACAAATTAACTATGTGATAAAGGAAATTGCTCTTTTATCATTTTGCAATTGGATTACTTGTGTATATAAATGATAAAAGTCCATATGATTAGTACCAGATTAATAAGATATGAGACAATATTAATCCATAAAAGGTTTAATCATTAAATATCCATAGTCGTAGTATTATCGAGACTGGACATCGATAATGCGGAATAGGCTAGTATTACACTTGTGCGTGTTATGGAAGCTTAACGACATAGTTCTCATATATTTAAGTATTGGATACTTATGCAAGTGTGATAGAAGGTTTTGTTAGCCATTGGACTGGGAACAGCTTCGCTCTAGATATACCCCTCAGAAACCCATTGGTAGTATGACTATGTGTTTATGGGAATCCGAATCAGGGTATGTGTATGTAGTCTTAACCTGAGTCTTGCATCGCTAATACTTGTGACAATCAGTACACTTTGGTTTTGGTCATCCGGAGCTTTAACAGGTTCTGTGTACGCCTCTTCTGGGTTTCTAAGAATCGTAGTGTATTGGGTGTGATGTCAAGATGTAAGTATCACTTCAGTCATATAGAGATGATGATCACACAGGATGTAGAACTAGTACTCCTAAATGCTGCAGCTATCGGGATAGTATGACTAGGTCATGATTATTCGTTTACAAAGACTAGTTGCTAGTGATCCGATATATGCTTCGTATATGGCAGACACAATTCCAACCATAGCCTAGCATGTGACACCCGATACAGGATCGTATTATGCAATACATTGTATATTTTGCCTGATACATATTATATATTCTTCGTTGAATATTTCTGGAGAATTGGGTAGGCAATGTGCTTTGCTAGAAGCCAACTATGTCTTGTAAATAGGTAAGAATGTGGTACGGGGTACGCACATGTCGGATAGTCCGACAACCGGATTTACTGCCAACATATCCAGGGATCTCTTGGGTCGCTTCCCAAAAATTCACCGATGACATTTGACTCGAATAGAATTAATCTGGGAATAATTATGAGAGAGAAAATTAATCTGAGATTAATTACGGTAAGAATTAATCTGGGATTAATTATGAGAGAAAGAATTAATCTGGGATTAAATTCGTCTAGAAGAGAGAATGCGATTAATTTGGAATTAATCAGCAAAATAAATTTAATATTTAAATTGGATTTTACTATTTAATTTATTTAATTTGGGCTAAAATAATATATGGGATATATTAATTGAAATTGGATTTCAATATGGAATTAAAATTGGATTTTAATTCAAGCGAACAAATTAATTTGGAATTAATTCGTAAGCGACTTTCGTAATAATTTTGCTAGGTATTATTATTTAATTAAATTGGATTTAATTACGTTGCGATCGAAAATTTTGGGAAGCGATCGAAAATTCGTTTAATCGAATTAAACGAACCCGGGCTCAAAGTGTGTTGTGTAAGCGAACTAAATTTGGAATTTAAAATGGTGGGACCCACTTGACTTACATCAATTATTTGACAAATTGATGTCAGTAGTTGGCCATTATAAATGAAACCACTTACTTTTCACCAACCTAGATTTTGAAAAACAATTACTACAACTTGATTTTTGGAAAATCAAGACAACAGACCAACTTTTGGAAAGTGAAAATGTTCTCTCTCTCTTCCTCCTCCTCCATTGCCAAGAGACCTTCTTCTCCAAAGAAATTTTTGTTGCAAAAATTTCAACCTTGCTAGCACATAGAGAGTCAAAGAATGGTGATTGGAAAACTCACCCTTGATTTTGGAATTCAAATCAAAGCTTGAAGCTTTCATACATCCAACAAGAAATTTTGAATTTCAATCGATCAATGTAAGTTCTTTCCGCAAACTTTAATTTGATTTATTCACACACATATCATCCTTAGAGATCCTTGGCATGTCTAGGACACTAATAGTTACCGACGTCCTGGGGCTGCCATCAGCCACCGCAAGACGGAGGGTGGCCGGCGTGCCTCTTTGGCCCATTGCGCTGGCCAACGTGACCAGGTCTCTCAAATTCGCATTTTGGGATGGGGTCAGGTGGAAGATTTGGTGATGATATGCCATTTTCGCAATTCCAGCAAACTTCATGGTATTTATAGAATTTTATTTGAAATTTACATTTAGACCCTCGTGTAATTACAGTCAGGCTCTTGCCATGGGGCTTTCTCAAAAATTTATATTTTGGAAGCCCTTCTAATATAAATTTCAAAAAGTGATCAACACGAATGTTGTTCGTCTCAGAAAAAAGAGTCCAACAATTTAAGAATCAGCTCAATCAAAATTTGTATGCTATTTTTATAGTCGAAATAACAAAATTTCCGCATATAAATCTACATACAGAAATCATGTAATCGGTTCTCACAACCACACGTTTTCCAACGTGACGAAACTGCACTTTAAAATATTCTGATCAATTTTCCAACACATAAACTCTTATTTTCTAACATCATCCAGTTCCAAAACCTAAACTTTATTTCGAAAATCTTACATCACTGTTCCGAAAAACTCGAGATATTATAATTTATTTTGTTTATGTGTTGAGTCGTCCTAAGCTTGCTATTATATGGATGTAAATTAAAGTTTTAGTTTGTTCATGTAGTTTTGGGCATGGAGTTATTGAGTATTGATGCTAAAAATTGATATATCTTGGGTTGGGACTAGAGGTCATTTTTTGCATATCTGATGCTTATTTTAGGTCATTTTGGTGCTGAATTGTGTTCCAGGTTGTCAATTTTAGGGTGCATCATCCGTTTTCATTAGAATTGAGGCTCAGGGAGTTGGGTTATTCATGTTTCCTATTAATAGCGTTTTGGCCACGTCGGGATGCATGTTATAGCGACTGAGCTATATGTGACATAATTAAAATGTGACTTATGTAAAAGTGTGACTTAATTAAGAAATATGTGATTGTAATTGAGTTCAATATGACTGTGACTGAGGGTTAATGTGACTATATATGTGACTGAGATTAATTTAGATGTGACTAACTCTATGATACATATTAATGTTATTGTGACATGTTTGTTATTATAAAATTGAATATTGAAAACCACAAAACTTGGTTTTAAAATAAATTTCACAAAGAATCTCAAGTGGAATGATATCCTAAAAGCAAATGGTATGCATATTTTGAATTTGAGTGTAATAATTTTGTTTAATAATATGTGATGACAAATATTGAGTTTTATTAGCCAATTTGATAAAAATGAAGATCTTCAAACAAAACGGAAAGAACACCAAAAAAATCAAAAGAAACATATCTTGGTTCGTGAGAGAAGAGATTGATTTATCAAATCCCTTGGATAACAAACAAATTTCATAATAAACTTTTTATTTATATATATTAGCCACTTATTGATTGTATTTAAATTTTTTATAATTCATGAGTTTTAACTCTAAATCCACCGATTATTCGTTTTAAAAATAAAAGTTAAATATATAGTTTTATGAGTGCATGTGATAAATAAAACTATAATAAAGTGGAAAATCTCGTGTAAATAAGATATTTCGATGATTTTTTTACTCTTTAAAATCATTCAAATCAATATTAAATGAAAATAATTAATTATAGAAATTAGAATTTGTATATTTTCTAAAATTAAAAAGACTAAATTTATATTTTTTAAATTATAAAATTTAAAATCTCATTATGATAATCTCTATAGAATTGTGGATGTGTTTTTTCCCCTATAAACTATGTACCTCTGCCATTTTTTGCTTTCAAATTTGAACATAGTTTGATAGTTAATCCACGACATATTTATAATAAATGGAATGCTCTATCTCTAATACGGTGCCAATGTCAAGAAAAAAGAAGAAAAACAATCAAATTGATTATTTGACTATTGCGTTACATCTATTTATTGTCAATATATTCGCCTCAATTTAGTGCCTTTGTTACAACAAGTTTGGATCTAGATCTTTTTTATATTCAATTTTTATAATTTTTTGTTACGTACTTATATACAATAATGAATAGTTAAAATTTAATTATTTATAAATTTTTATCTAATAATTATCTTTTAAAATTTATATAAAAAAAAAAAAACACCGTACAAAAATCTCAAATCAATTCTATGTCCTTGTTATTTGTTACAAACCCATTACAAGATAGTCAGCCAATGGAAATCATTGTAGCTATAAAAACATCTTCGGACACATGCTGTGTCCAACATATTTATCGCACCTGCTGGATAAAAAAAAAAAAACGAAAAAATAACAATCCATAAAAACAAAACTCAACAAAAACATTAAATAATAATAATAATAATAATAACAACTCAGGATTTTAGGATTACCATGTTGTAAATTCTTCAGTTATTTCATAAGGGTATATATGTCATTTTGAATGGCAAATGGGTGCTAGAGTGGTTACAATCCATGGAGGGTTGCAACCCCACCCCAAGGGGTGCCCTATGGCACCCCTCCATGCCTTTATAAATGGGTCTTGTACTCCTAATTGAAAAATGAAAAGAATACATATATATATCCAGATTCTACAGACAATTTAGTTTTTTGGTTTTGAGAAAGATCCACCATCTTCCTAGTTCATAAACTTGTTAAGGAGTGCTCCTTGTACAAGTAGCATCCAAGTAATCCTGGGAGAACGTTGGCAATACGAAACCGTAGAGCACCTGTGACGGGCCAATAAGTTCTTAAGGACAGAGATCATCTCGACTTGGACAATTCTTTAATCTCCATTTTCTGGTTTGTCTTCAAGTTTTCTGGTTGTAGGGTTTTGCATCTAGATCTACTTTTGGTAATTTGTTCTGTATGATTTGCATGTTTACATTACTGTTTAATGACACTAATTTGACCACATACCAAGCCTTACTTATGGTTAACCAAATATTCAATCTTCAACTGTGGAAGTGGAACGCCGGCTCTCATATAAATTTAACCTTATAGAGGCAATTGAGTGAATTATTTTAAATGTACTGGATTCTATGAAAAATTCAATTCGCAGTGCTTGTATATATTAGAGATCAAATAAAAGAGAATCATTATGATTCATATATATATATATATATATATATATATATTGAGAGAGAGACGTAACAACATCTTTATTACAAATGTAAATCCATAAATTGGGTTCAATTATTTGCCTATTTCCACTTATACACGATATCTCTCTTACCCAAGTCATTGTAGCCAAATATACCATCTCTATCCACATTCCAATAACAATATTCATTACATCTACCCATGTCCCTATCGGCTTTATAGAAGTCACCAGTATATGTCCCATTTTTCCAAGTCACTCCACAATAGAATAAAGTAGTCTCTGTAAAATTTACCCTAAATTTCCAGCTGTAACTATTCTGTGGAGCTACCACATGAGTTCCCAAATCGTCGTCTCCGGATTTGCAATGTATGGTGAAATCTGAACCCTCCAAGTAATTTGTGACGATAACATGTATTGTAGGTGCTGGAATGAATTTAAAGTTTTCATCTGCCCGGTCTTCATTGGAAATTGCAAATGGTGCCTCTCCTAATAAAGCAGTGAATAATGTAAGTAACAATAAAATATTTTTGCTGAATTGACTCATTCTTCCAAATTCTATTGCTGATGATAAGGTTGAATTTGAAGATCTTAACAAAGGAGAAGTGCTTATATATACACCAACAAATAAATATTTGGATGACAAAAATGGGAAGTATGTGTCATGTATGTCTAACTCGCAATCTTTATAGCAAGCAAAGTTGTGATATCGAAAATAAGATTTTCTTCCTATTTTGCTTACATGTTATGAGTTGTTGCTGTTTTATTCAAAGAATATTATTAGGGCCCGTCTGATATAGGATTTGATTTGAGATATTTAAATAATTATTATTTTTTTAGAAACTGTTAGGAAACATAATTTCTAATATATTTACATGTTTGTCCTCTTAGGATCTAATCATACATGTATTACTAGTCCTAGATTTATTTACAAACTAATTGAAATAAATCTAAGTTAATCACAACACAATTGCATACCTTTCTTCTTGTAGAGACCTCTTAATCAAACTTAATTGATTGCTTAACTCAATAAGCAAATGGTCTTATTTATAGGAGGGAAACCAAGTCACTATTAGCTCACATGCATGGATTACTATTAATCCTTGATTACTATTTAATCACATGCATTGATTACTATGTAATCATATGTATTTGGATGCATAATGACTTTCTCTAACCCTTCCAAAAACGTTACCATCATGGGTGTACCATATGTTCCCCACTTAACATTTTACTAATTGTTGTTACTTAACAACTCTTGTTGTTACTTAATTATTTGATATCATTACTAATTATTGTTATTTAACAACACCAAATAATTAACTTAATAATTTCCAACATGAAATTATTACTAATTGTTGTTATTTAACAACACCAAATAATTAACAACAATTAATTTCCAACATCTCCCACTCACACATGATGGGATCAACAGTTTTTATTATCTCTACAAGAATAATTCATACTTTGCAATTGTGCCGTGCGACCAGCATACTTCGAGAGCTCACTTGTTATACATCTCTTAGGAATATATAGCCGCTCGAAAAATGGATAGAACTATAGTGGATTATGTTTGCAGTATCCTCGATCATTTATCACATTAAATCTCTCTCGATCTCTTTTCGAATGTAATATTTATTTTGTATTCACAATCATGTTTGATCACATAGAATAACATAATTGGTCGACCAGTGAATACAAGCTAATGTGATATTACTCATATAATGATCTTTCTCCTTTCTCGAATCTCTCAACTTTGATTCAATTCGCTTTTCCAGAGATGTTCTTTCAGATCGAATCTCTCATGATCTTTCAGCAACACTCCAAGATAGCGATCATCAAATCTAAGTTTTGAGAAGCAGACAAGAGTCTAAAGGGTACAAGGTGAGATTGAAATAATCTCAAGGGTCTCACACAATATCAAGACTGAGATCTTTACTTGTATTACCCTCAATAGTCGCAAATGTACACATGATATGAAAACATGTGCTACGGTATTCTCTCCTTTCCCATGGAGCGCATGTCTCATAAAATACCGTACAGATTATAGTTCAGACAAACACAATGTCTAACTCATAACTGACATTAAGACAAGTAAGGTGAAACGAACTTATTCACCTTAGGTCATATCACAGAGAAAGTGACCTGATAACGACATTACTTAATTTTCAAGCTTGAGCTCTCTAAATTATCACTCAGATAATTAGCTTAAAAATTTGTCTCATGTCCCATTAACACAAAGTAATGGAGGCGATTGCTCGTGTGAGAGGGCCAATCATTCACTTGTCCGACATACTTCTCATACTAACTAATAGTATATTTGTTTAAACATGTATCAACATAATAACATGTAAGCATTGAACACAAATATCAATGAGTATTAACATTAGTAAACATTTTTGGGAAAAATACATATCATAATATGTAAGCACATTAACATCTACGCAATCCTTGAGTTTTTACATGTCTAACAAAGACATCTCTAGGAACAGGCTTGGTCAATGGATCTGCTATCATTTCTTGCGTAGAAATGTACTTCATATTTACCTTTTCTCGTGCAACTATGTCTTTCACAAAGTTATATTTGGTATCTATATGTTTCGTTTTACAATGGAATTTTGGGTCTTTTGTGTAGGCTATCGCTATTTCACTATCACAGTTAACTAATACTGGACCAGAAGCTTCATTTGACATACCCAAATGATCCAAGAACCTTTTCAACCACACAGCTTATTGTACTGCTGATGAAAAGGCCACAAATTCAGCCTCCATTGTGGATAAGGCTATACAAGACTGTTTCTTACTGCTCCATGAAATGGCACCATTGTTTAGCAAGAAAACAAAACCAGAGGTAGATTTTCTTTCATCTAAATCTCCTCCCCAGTCAGCATCAGTATAGCCTCTCAATTGCAGATCATTTCCTTGATAACACAATGAGTAATCAGCTGTCCCTCTCAGATACCTAAATATTCTTTTAACTGCTTTCCAATGTGCTAGTCCTGGATTGGATTGGTATCTACTTACCATTCCAACAACGAAACAGATATCAGGTCTTGTACACAACATTGCGTACATTAAACTTCCAACTGTATTTGCATAAGGAACTTTATTCATTTGTTCCTTTTCCTGTGGAGTTTCAGGACACAATCTACGACTCAAAGCTTCAGTTTTCGTGATAGGAGTATCAATGGGTTTACAAGCCTGTATTTGGAAGCGTTCAAGAATTTTCTTTATATATGACTCATGTGAAAGAGATAATAAATTCTTTGAACAATTTCTTGAGATCTTAACCCCAAGAATATATGCAGCTTCACCCATATCTTTCATCTCAAAGTTAGATGATAATCATTCTTTGATGTGTTTTACAAACTCCTTATCATTTCCGGCTATAAGTATATCATCCACGTACAAAGATAAGATAATGAACTTATCTTTATCTCTCTTGGTGTACACACAATGATCCTCATCTATCATTGTGAAATCATTCGAAATGATTGTATTGTGGAATCGTATATACCATTGTCTAGACGATTGCTTGAGACCATATATAGACTTTAAAAGTCTACATTCTTTCTCCTTTTCATTTTCTTTTATGAAACCTACTGGTTGTTCCATGTAGATTTCTTCATCAAGTTCTCCATTGAGAAAAACAGTCTTTACATCCATTTGATGTAATTCTAGATCCATACTTGCTACTATAGCCAGAATCAAGCGAATTGAGGTAAACCTTACAAAAAAATAAAAAAGTCTCTTCATAGTCAATTCCTTCCTGTTGCGTATACCCTTTTGCCACAAGTCGTGCTTTATATCTTTCGATATTGCCATCGGCATTACGCTTTATTTTAAGAACCCATTTGTTCTTAATAGCTTTGCGTCCTTTGGGTAGATCAACCAATTTCCAAACTTGGTTTGACCTCATTGACTCCATTTCGTCTTCCATTTCTTTCATCCATTTTTCCTTAGCAGGACACTGAAGAGCCTCTCTTATGTTTCTAGGTTCTTCATCATCTTGAGGTAGAATCATAAAGGTTTCTCCTTCGATATCGAAACGATGTCGAGGAGTGCCTATACGATTACTAAGCCGTAATTGGGATTCTAGTGGTGGAACTGATTCCTCATTTTCCATATTATTCCCATTTGGATCGTGCACATTGCTCCCACTTGGATTATGTACATCACTCCCACTCGGATCACGTAAATGAGACTCGTGTGAAACTAATTCATCATTTTGAGATTCATGTGAAACAGATTCATCATGTTTTCTCAAAATTCTCTCATCACTCCCATTTGAATTAGGTAAACCCGAGTGTTCACCAATCATGTGATCCATGTGATCTTGAGTTTCATATAGAGATAAATCTTGACCTATCTCTCCCTGCTTAGGAAAATCATTTTCTAAAAATGTGATATCTTTTGATTCAAATTCTGTCACGCCTCCACTTTCATGTTCACCTATGCAAACATACCCTTTTGATTGTTCAGAATATCTTATAAAGATACATTTTTTCCTCTTGGGCCTAACTTTCCATGTTCGTGAGAACGCACATGAATATAGGCCGCACAACCCCAAGGTTTCAGAAAGTGAATATCTGGTTTGCGACCTGTCCATAACTCATATGGTGTGGTGGCAACAGATTTTGATAGCACTCGATTAAGTACATATGTGGCAGTTAATAATGCATCACCCCAAAAGGTTATAGGCAAATTTGCTTGTGTCATCATAGACCTAACCATTTCAAGAAGAGTTCTATTTCTTCTTTCCACAACACCATTTTGTTGAGGAGTAGCAGGAGTAGTCAACTGACGACTAGTTCCTTTTTCATCACATAATTCTCTGAACTGATCAGATAAGTACTCACGACCACGGTCAGTACGTAGTGCTTTAATTTTCTTGTCTAATTGATTTTCTGTTAAATTCATAAATTTCTTGAAACATTATAATGCTTCAGATTTATTAGCAATCAAATGGACATAACTAAAGCGTGTAAAATCACCTATGAATGTGATGAAATAAGATGCTCCATGTCTTGCCCTGACATTCATTGGACCACAAATATCTGAATGGATTAAATGTAATGGAAATTCTGTTCTAGTCCCTTTTCCAAATGGTTTTCTCGCAGTTTTTCCAGCCAAGCAATATTTACAAGTTGACAATTCTACCTTCTCAATATTTCCTAGAAAGCCTTCCTTGGCTAATCTGTTCATTCTTTACTGGCCAATGTGGCCAAGTCTAGCATGGCACATAGTTACATCACTATCATCACTGACAGATGAAGTAACAAACGAAAAAAATGGAATTGTGATTAAAACATTCAACATTCAATGCAATAAAAGCATCAAGAAAATAACCAGAACCATAGTGTATTATACCTAAGTACAAATCAACACCAAATTTATGGAATTTCAAATTGAAACCTAAATTAACCAAAACCAACACAGAAACTAAATTTCGACGAATTTGTGGAGCAAACAATACATCATGTAGTAGTAAAGTTTTTCCACCATGCATGACTAACTTGCATGTTCCTATTCCTTTGACTTCAACCCGTGAGTTGTTGCCAACATATATCCACTTCACCCCATGTGAAATTCGTCGAAATTCTATGAAGGCATCTCTATCATTCGCTACATGGTCTGTGGCTCCTGAGTCTACAGTCCACAAAGGATTAGATTCAGTTAGAAAGATTGAACTTGAAACACATATTTCATTTAAATATGCACGAAAGGTATTCACCTTTTTAGGCTCATTGCAGTCACGAGCAAAATGACTTTTCTTACCACAGTTAAAAAATTTAACCTTTGCCATGTTTTTCTTTTTGGTAGGACGTTTTCCTTTCCCATGTTCATTGATTTTCTGTTTCTTTTCTGGCTTGGGAGAATTTTGTTCTTTTCCAAACTGGAACCCACCACCATGAAATTTTCTTTTCTTCTTGAAACCCCCAGGTTTTCTAGTTTCTGTCATATACACTTTAGTATTTGACTTAGCAGCCGCAAGTCGGTCGCTTTCTAATTCAAGGTGACGTTTAGCATAATCAAAGGTTTTGATGCTCTCATCGTGGGTCAAATGCATCTTAATATGCTCCCAGTTATTTGGAAGAGAATGAATGACTGCTTGGACTTTCTGTTCATCTGTAAGAATATGTCCAACATCTGCCAGTTCAGTAATCATGTTTGACATTTGCCTCAAGTGTTTTGACATAGTAAACTCATGGCGTTTCTTGTATGTGTCAAACTTGATTGTCAGTGACCTGAGTTTGGTTATTGATGTACTACCAAACTTTTCAGCTAGTGTGGACCACATGTCCTTAGCCATGTCATATTTCCTGAACTCTTTCATTAGGTCATTATCCATACTGTTTAACAACGTAATGCGGGCAATGAAATTCTTTTTCTTCCAGGCCTTATAAGCCTCTCGGTCTCGCCTGTGTTGGGACGTAGTGCCCTGTTCAGGTTCGTCCATGCTCATTTTCAAAGTTTTAAGAAACTCTTGTTCTTCTAGCACATATTGGATTTTCATGCTCCAGATTTCATAATTATCGCCATTCAGTTTCTCACCCTTGTTGAGTTCAGCGATAATGTTCTTTGTTGCGGAAGCCATTAAACAACACAAAGTTTCTACAGACATTCATGCACAATTGTTAATACTTTTGACTTATTTTATCATGAAATAAATTATGTTTAATAAGATTTTTCAATGGGGTTAGAGTCAAAATGCCACTATGTGTCCAATCATTATCCAATTACCCAATATAAAAATATTATCAACATAATCAATCATGTAAAATCATTTTCTAAAAATTACATAAATTCTTAGAATATCTTAATCATGTGACTATTGTATATGACAATCATTGATTTAATTACATAAATTAAATTCAACGTGAAACATTCATATATATAAATATAATATTTACATGCTGTAAAATAACACACAGAAACAACATGAAAGAAATTAATATTTTACAATAATAATTTTCCCAGTTGTAGAGTCATAACTCATATATGTTTTTGGATACGAATCCTCAAACTCTTTGGGTAACTCGTAATTGATCTTGGACAGCCATGGAAAACGTATAGTAAATTTAGGATCCTTACAATGTTTCAGGGACATCGAAGGAAAAATAGTATTATTTGCCTTATATCGTAGATACTGAACCGCTAACCTCTCAATGGCTTTATTATAAGGAACCTGTTTTTCCTCACGTTTTACTAATATCCAAATACGAGTAAGTTGTTTTTGCCATATCTTGGGGAGAGTGTTTCTCAGTAATCTGAATCTATTCGGTTGTCCTATCCAATTACCTGCCCAGATAGACTCCTGTAACATGTTATTGAAAGTGATGATATGCGAAATCATATCATCGCTTTCACTCATTCGATATTTATCCATTTCCATCAACATGTCTAATATCATCTCCTGGTCTGTGGGTGTCGTAATCACTTTTGCAATTCTTCGAATAATCGCCATGATTTTTCTGCAACAAATAAAAGGAAAAATCAATACAATGAAACACAAAGTTACATTGACTAAAATAAACATCATAAAGATATTCATTTTCATAAACACAAAGTTTATGTGATAAAACAAATTTATCGTGGCCGATTAAAACATTTTGCAAAAAGGATTAGACTTTTAATCATGACGGATCAGAATGACCAAAGTAAACCGATACAGACATGACCAACACGGGCCTACACAAATTTTCACATGCCATCCACGCGCCACAGGAGTGGCTTATGCGCCTCCACGCGCCGTCACGCGCCGGCCAAGGGCTCCCACTCACCCTCACGTGCCCTCACGCGTCGGCCAGCCTTGGCCAAAGTCACATGCGCAGATGACATGTCGTTCGCTTGTTCGGTGGCCATATGACATGTCGTTTGGATCTTATACTCCTAGCCGACTTGTCGGTTGATATGTTATGGATGACATGCCATCATTCTCGGTGTTATGCGTACGACTTGTCGTACACAAACCGGATGACATGTCGTCTGGAAACGAGGCACTCGTACGACTTGTCGTACAGAATCCGGACGATTTTTCGTCCTCTTCTCTAAATAGCGGATGACATGTAGTACATATATTCTGGGAGTGTTTTTCTGGGTAAAAATAGATTCATCTAGCCAACTCTAGGGTCCATATCTTTCTCAATTTTAATCCAAATTAAGCAAATGATATACCAAATTGATGATCTCATGACCTAGTTTTCAAAACATATTTGAACATGCGATTATCAATTTTCTACCGAGAGTTATTACGGCCCAAATTTGGAAGAAAATTATTTTTGTAAAAATAAAAAACCAGAAGCATTTTCAACATTTTTCATGCATGTTCATGCAATTTTTATGTAATCTAACTAGAATACATGCATTTAAGCTCTGATACCAATGTTAGGAAACATAATTCCTAATATATTTACATGTTTGTCCTCTTAGGATCTAACCATACATGTATTACTAGTCCTAGATTTATTTACAAACTAATTGAAATAAATCTAAGTTAATCACAACACAATTGCATACCTTTCTTCTTGCAGAGACCTCTTGATCAAACTTAATTGATTGTTTAACTCAATAAGCAAATGGTCTTATTTATAGGAGGGAAACCAAGTCACTATTAGCTCACATGCATGGATTACTATTAATCCTTGATTACTATTTAATCACATGCATTGATTACTATGTAATCACATGTATTTGGATGCATAATGACTTTCTCTAACCCTTCCAAAAATGTTACCATCATGGGTGTACCATATGTTCCCCACTTAACATTTTACTAATTATTGTTACTTAACAACTCTTGTTGTTACTTAATTGTTTGATATCATTACTAATTGTTGTTATTTAACAACACCAAATAATTAACAACAATTAATTTCCAACAAAAACAAGAAATAAAATTTTAACTTTACTCAAACTCTCCTCCATTACATTGAAATGAATGGCTGTATAGTATATTTACCAATAAGTTGGGAAGTCGGCTCTTTTATCCTATAATTATTTTAAGATGGCAACCTGCAATATCACTTGTTCACATTTCAAAGTGGGTGGGCAAATAATTTGGTTTCAACCGAACCAAAATTTTGATAATAATTGAATGGTTTCGAACTCCTAAATCAAATGATTCCAAACCCGAACTGAACTAAATTGAATTTTGACAAAAAACAAATCGAATCTAAAATATCCATTTTTTAGCAAATGTTAATATTTTTCTATGATTTCTTTATATACAAGAATATTCACAAATTAGAAATTGAGATTATGGTACATACTATAATAAAATTATTATGTTCCTTTACTTTTCCTGATCCTTTAATAAAATTATATTTATGTCGATATGATTAAATTAAATTAAGAATATAAAATTTATTAATCCATATAATTATGTAAAATTATTCATGCATAATTCCTAATTATAAATTAAATAATTATTCATAAATGCATGAGAACATCCTAAAATCAAAATGACATATTAAATATCGTAAATTAATATATCATGTGTTATTAATAGATGTGATTTATAATAATAATGGACTTAACCATATACGAGTAATAATATGTTTGGTAAAGATCTTTAAAATGTATTATTTAACCATATACAACTAATAATTGTTGGAAATTCTTCTAATATTATTTAAAGCATGGATATGTCTTTTGGATGGGAGGGGTGCATGGAAAGGGTATAACCCTTTGGAGGGTTGCACCCCAACCCAATGGGTGTCCTTAAGGCACCCTTCCATGCCTTTATAAAGGAGGCTCCATGTCCAATTTCAGATATAGAAAAGCATCTGAATTTCTTTGAGTCAATTTCCATTGTTTTGAAAGAGAGAGTTCCACAATATTCCAAGTTCAAACACTTGTTAAGGAGTGCTCCTTGAACAAGAAGTATCCAAGGAATCTTGGGAGAACATTGGCCATTTAGAATACGTAGAGCACCAGAGACGGAGGCTAATAAGTTCTTAAGGACAAAGAGATCTCGACTTGGATTCGTCATCATAATTTCTAGGTTTTCTTAAGTTTTCCAAGTTTTAGGGTTTTCATAGTTTGATTGGATTTTTCTGTTTTAATTTGTTTGGTTGCATGTTAGTTTTTGTTTAATGACACAAATCTTACAACAATCTTAAGAACTTATTATTTAGTGTTGTTAGATAGTAATTCGCATGCTTAGATAAGATAAATTTTCTGGAAAAATACTGTATGTGCATGAAAAATACGTAGAGCGTTCGAACGCCCGACGAACGCGAATGCAAAAATCTGAAATTTCGTAAGAACGTTCGAACGCATCTTCGAACGCAACTCGAACACAAGCCTTCTGCCTAAGAACATTCGAACGCGTATTCAAATGCAAATCGAATGCAGACCTTCAGACTTAGTTCGTTCGAATGCGTCCCAAATGCAACTCGAACGTAAACTCTCTGGAATTATTCCGTTCGAACGCGTTATCAAACGCTAAACGAACGTGAACTCTCTGGAACACTTCGTTCGAACGCGTTCTCGAACGTAACACGAACGTACACACACTGGACAGTCTCGTTCGAACATAGATACGAACGTGATACTAACGAATCTATCCTGAAATTGTTATAAATTGCAAAGACTTAGATTAATTCAAGTATTAATAATATTAACTTAGTGAATCATATATTGAATCACAATAATCTTGGTAGTATAGATTTAAGTTATTATTAGGTTGTTCAATTATCACAAGCATACACATAGTGATAAAGTTGAAAACTAATCGTTTGTTGCATACTTGGTTGAGAATTTAAAGTGTAATTTTACACAAGTAATTCCATCCAATATTGTTTGACACATACACATATATCTACATATATCAAATTCTGTATTGTAAAAGTGAAAGTGTATTGCTGAGTTTGAATTGCTAAGAGATTCTACTGAGAAAGTATTTAAAGGATATTCTGTCAAAAAGGCGATAAGAGCCTAAGTGGTCAGAGATTTAAGTGGTTACTGCGGACCCCCTTCGTCCTCTGGGAATATTCCTTAATTTACTTTTCATAAAAAACTTTAGTCGAAATTCAAGGATTTGTGTCTATTGGTACATTTGTACAATAGAACAACGAGTGGTTACTTGATATATCACTTAAAACAAGATCATTTGTTGATCGTTGTGCAATTTGTCTTTTGTAGACTTATTAACCCCTGTTCATTTTCCAGTTACATATGGCTAGCGGAAACATCAAAGTACTGGTCTCCCATGGAGAAAAGCCGGAGAAGTTTGGTGGGGCAAACTTTAAACAGTGGCAGAGCAAAATGATATTCTACCTGACAACTTTGCAATTGGCTAAATACCTCAAAGATCCTCCGGATCATGTGGAGGGTGAATCAGAAATAGCCAAGCAACTGCGGGAAGAGACATGGTCGTCTGACGACTTCTTGTGCAAGAACTACCTTTTGGGTGGACTTGACAATACCATGTACAATGTGTACCAAGGCATGGTTTCTGCGAAGGTTCTCTGGGAATCTCTCGACAAGAAATATAAACCGAGGGTGCCGGATAAAAGAAATTTGTCGTGGGTAGGTTCCTGGACTACAAGATAGTAGATTCAAGAACAGTAATGTCTCACTTGGGTGAACTGTAGTTGATTATTCATGAAATATTGGATGAAGGTATGAAATTCTATGAGACGTTTCAGGTTGCCACTATTATTGCAAATTTGACTCCATCATGGAAGGACTTCAGGAGTTATCTGAAACATAAGAAGAAGCAGATGAGCGAAGACTTTAGTGTTTGATTGATAATCGAGGAGGACAACATGATCTCCGAGAAGGCCAGCTACGAGACTATGGAGTCTAAGGACAACATCATTGAGGGTGTAAAGGGTAGCAAGAAGAGAAAGAATAGTGGAGCTGAATCTTCCCAAGCTTAGAAGAAGTTCACGGGAAAGTTCTACAACTGTGGAAAGGACGGTCATATGGAAAAGGACTGCATAAACAATGAGGCTCATGTCACTGAAGGTGAGCAACTGACTGATGAGATCTCATAGATGGACCTATCAACAGTGGTAACCGAAGCCAATATAGTTGGGAATCCGAGAGAATGATGGGTAGACACTAGGGCTACTCGTCATATCTGTGCAGATAGCAAGATGTTTTCCTCGTATCAAAAGGTCGATGGCGGCGATCATCTGACAATGGGATACTCGTCTACTTCTCAGGTGGTTGGATAAGGCATGGTGGTTCTGAAGATGACATCCTAAAATAAGCTTACATTGAAGAATGTACTACATGTTCCTGATATTTGGAAGAATTTGGTCTTGGGCTATCTCCTTAGTAAGGATGGTTTTAAGCTTGTATTTGTTTCTGATAAATTTTTAATGACTAAGAATGATATGTATGTAGGAAAATGATACCTCACTGAGGGCCTTTTCAAACTAAATGTAATGACTGTCAATCGTGCTATTAATAAAGCTAAAACTTCTGCTTATATTATTGAGTCACAAAATGTATGGCATGTGAGGTTAAGACATGTTAATTATGATACAATGCATAAATTAATTAACATGGACCTTATACCTAAATTTGCAATTGATAGCCAACATAAGTGTGAGGCATGTGTTGAAGCAAAAATGCATAGAACATCATTTCATTCCATAGAACGTAGTTCTGAACCCTTAGAACTTGTACACACTGACGTGTGTGACATTAATATTGTGCAAACAAGAGGCGGTAAAAAGTACTTTGTAACTTTTATCAAATAATAGCACAAGATTCTGATATGTGTATTTGCTGAGGATCAAAGCTGAAGCTATTGAGAGCTTTATACACTATAAGAATGAAGTTAAAAATCAACTTGGCAAGAACATCAAAAGAATCAGGAGTGATAGAGGTGGTGAATATGTTTCACCATTCGGTGAATATTGTTCTGTGCACGAAATTATTCACGAAACCACTGCTCCTTATTCTCCTCAACATAATGGAATTGATGAGCGCAAAAACCAAACATTGAAGGAAATGATGAACGCCATGTTGACAAGTTTTGGTTTACCCCAGAACTTGTGGGGGGAATCCTTGCTTTCCGCGAACTATGTTCTAAACAAGCTTCCTCAGAGAAGATTGGACAAGACACCATATGAGTTATGGAAATGTCACGTACCTTCCTACAAATACCTAAAAGTGTGAGGGTGTCTTGCCAAAGTAATGGTTCTTAAACCTAAGAAGGTTAGAATATGACCCAAAACTATTGATTGTATATTCATTGGATATGCTCGCAATAGTAGTGCGTATCGATTCTCGGTACACAAGTCTGAGATTCCTGACATCAATCCGAGTATGATAATTGAGTCAAGAAATGCCATATTTTTTGAAGAGACGTTTCCTTGTAAGGAAAGACAAAGAACAAAGTCTCTCAAAAGAATGACTGATACTGTCAAAGACAGTGATCAGGTTGACCAAGAATCAGATCAACGTGGAAATATTGAGACAATCGAACCTAGATGTAGCAAAAGACCTAGAACGTCTAAGTCGTTTGGTCCCCATTTTCTGACATACTTGTTAGAAAATGAGCCTCAAAGCTATAAAGAAGCAATGTCTTCTCCGGAGGCACCTTTGTGGAAATAGGCTATTAACAGTGAGATTGATTCAATCCTACAGAACCATACTTGGGAGTTGGTTGATCTTCCTCCAGGTTGTAAGCAACTGGGCTACTAATGGATATTCAAAAGGAAGATAAAAATGGATGGATCAATAGATAAGTACAAGGCAAGACTTGTCATAAAAGGTTATAGACAAAAGGAATGCCTTGATTACTTTGACACATATTCACCAGTGACTCGTATCACATCGATAAGAATGCTCATAGCCATAGCAGCTATATTTGGTCTTGAAATACATCAAATGGATGTAAAGACGACATTCTTGAATGGTGAATTGGATGAAGAGATTTACATGGAACAACCATAAGGGTTTAATGTTCCTGGACAAGAACAGAAGGTGTGCAAACTTGTAAATCCTTATACGGATTAAAACAAGCACCTAAACAATGGCATGAGAAATTTGACAAAGAGATGTTGTCAAGTGGGTTCAAAACCAATGAGTGTGATAAGTGTGTCTACACCAAATAAACTCAAAAAGGATATGTCATTGTGTGTCTCTATGTAGACGATATGCTGATAATTGGTAGTAATCATGAAATGATTCACTCTACCAAAAACGTGTTATCCATAAAATTTGATATGAAAGATTTGGGAGTAACTGATGTGATCCTAGGAATTAAGATTTATAGGACATCAAACAGATATATATTTTCTCAGACTCATTATATTGAGAAGATACTTGAGAAATATATCAAAGAGGATCTAAATGTGGCTAGAACCCCTTGTGGACCTAAATCTTCATCTATCAAAGAATACTGGCTCAAGCGTATCGCAATTAGAGTATTCAAGAATCATCAGAAGTCTGATGTATCTCACAAATTTCACACGGCCTGATATCGTTCAAGCTGTGAACAGGCTTAGTAGATATACGAGCAATCCAGGACATAACCACTGGAAAGCCATAGTAAGAGTTTTGAGATATCTGAGAGAAACTTCAAAATATGGGCTACATTACGAGAGATATCGTACTGTTCTAAAGGGATACAGCGATGCTAACTGAATATATGATACTGTGGATTCCAAATCTAAGAGTGGATTTGTTTTCACACATGGCAATGCAACCGTGTCATGGAAATCCTCGAGGCAAACATGTATTGCCTGGTCTACTATGGAATCAAAGTTCATAGCGTTAGACAAAACAGCGGAAGAAGCGAAATGGCTTCGAAACTTCCTAGGGGATATTCCTAGTTGGCCCAAACTGGTGCCAGCTATAAGCATACATTGTGACAGCCAATCGGCTATTGGGAGAGCCCAAAATACAATATATAATGGTAAGTCTCGACACATACATCGGAGACATAATACCATACGTCAACTACTCTCAAGTGGCATAATATCGATCGATTATGTTAAGTCGAAGGAAAACCTAGCGGATCCACTAACTAAAGGTTTACCTAGAGAGCAGGTTGAGAAGTCATCAAAGGGAATGGGCTTGAAGCTTATAAATTAAAAATTATCACTATGGAAACCCAACCTAGCTGACTGGAGATCCCAAGATCTAGGTTCAAAAGGGACAACTGAAACTTTGTGCAATTCAAAACAAGCACTGAAAAGTTTTGTACTCTTTCCCATTCCGATAATGACTCAGAGTGCTGTCTGTCAAGGTTAGGATAAGCTAAGGCTTTTAATGATCACTCTATTAGGAGATGAGTCCTAATGTGGGTAAAGACAGATTACCTCTTCATAGTAGATCACCTATTTCAAGTACGAAGTGAGGCCGCTTCCATGGGATTTTACAAGCTGATTTCCCCAAAGTGCTTGATGAATCCAGGACTGTTGTTCATGGCCGAAATGAACGCAACCGTAGAATGGAATAATGGTCGAAGTAAAGCTGTGTGTTGGCAATTGTCTTCGTTTACACCAATGGTAGAACAGTTCAAGACTATGGGTCACTGGTTTACCAAGTAAATCCAATTCATTCACTAGGAAAGGTTCAAGGCGAAAGCTACCTATTTCGATACAGCTTTAGTTCATGGTAACTCTCTCAAGTGTCTGCATAAATATTTGAATAATTGTGGGGGATTATTGGAAATTCTTCTAATATTATTTAAAAGATGGATATGTCTTTTGGATGGAAGGGGTGCATGAGAGGGGTATAACCCTTTGGAAGGTTGCACCCCAACCCAAGGGGTACCCTTAAGGCACCCTTCCATGCCTTTATAAAGGAGGCTCCATGTCCAATTTCATATATAGAAAAAGCATATGAATTTCTTTGAGTCAATTTCTATTGTTTTGAAAGAGAGAGTTCCATCATATTTCAAGTTCAAACACTTGTTAAGGAGTACTCCTTGAACAAGAAGTATCCAATGAATCCTGGGAGAACATTGGCCATTTAGAATTCGTAGAGCACCAGAGAGGGATGCTAATAAGTTCTTAAGGATAGAGATCTCGACTTGGATTCGTCATCACAATTTCTAGGTTTTCCTAAGTTTTCCAAGTTTTAGGGTTTTCATAGTTTGATTGGATTTTTCTGTTTTAATCTGTTTGGTTGCATGTTAGTTTCTATTTAATGACACAAATCTTACAACAATAATATGTATATGTGTTACAAGATCTTTAAAATGCAAGAAAATTAAATTAAGATGAGGCTATTTTCCCTTTTTTGGATGTAAATACCCTCGTTTTTTCACTAAGAATGATAAAACTAGGTGGGATAGGGATATATATGATTTTACCACGCCAGGTATCACTTAATCTATTTCATATTATAATAAAAATTATATAATCTCAAATAAATTAATAAACTTATTACAATTAAAAAACGCATTATAATGTCTGTTTCTTTTAGAATTGTTTGTTATATAATCACTTAATTACAATACCAATTAAATTAAGAAACCTATTATAATAAAAATTATTTATATATAGATTGTCACGACCCCCTGCCTAGAGCGGGCCCAATCCAAGAAAGGGGTTCACGGACCTCTTTAGTTCGAACATTCTACATGACATAAAATTCAAACAAAAATGCACAAATAATATTTCTTAGCTTACAATTTAGTAAATCTCCAAATAAAGTCTTCGGAATTAAGGTTTACAATACAAATCTATAAAAACAAGGAAATAATGACCTAAATGTCTGGACCAACTCGATAAGAAACTGTGGCACGTGGATCAATTCATGGTACTGTTACTGCTGTGGTGGCGAACTACCTGGGATGTTTGGGAAAATAAAGGATGAGCTTAAAGAGCTCAATAAGTAAAGCACTCATACTCTCAACATGACGACCTAACCAACAAAATATAAATATGTGTAATAATATATGAAAATAACATATATTATAATATCATCTCAAGCAACCATTCTCACAACAGTACAAACATCCATCAAACATGATTTTTAATCCGGGTCGGGTATAATAGTGGATTGAAATCAATGAGAGGTAACACACAACTCCCAAGGTTTCCCACCAACTCATCCAACATAAATATATAAGTGGGAAATGAAACATGCTCCAGCTTTAATTATGTATAACATCGCATAGCCTCTCATTAGTTCTCTCTGCTCATCTCTCATCTCTTATATCATCTCAACTCATCTTATCTCTAACCACTATTATACAAAACCCAACAGCATAACATAACAACACAAATCATCCAATACAAACACATCTCATATTCTATCCATCAATCTCATCTCAACAATTATGAATTCATATTTTTCATGTTTTCAATAACTCAATATATATATCTCCATAAATACACACACACACACACACACACATAATTATAATTATACCAATACATATATATAGACTTTCACTGCAAACATCAATAACAAATAATTAAGTTAAGGGAATCATCGTGCGTGTACTTACCTCAATCCATGTAAAATTCCTTTATATATCTATATACTCGCTAAGTATCTGAAAAATATAAAATTATGATCAGGTCCCTCAACTTTTCTTAAATTATGATTTTATCTCAAAGCTTTCTAAATTTTCAATTTAACCTGAAAACTTTCTATTATGTCTAAATAATCCTAAAACTCTCAAATATTTTTTATTAACCCCTGAAAAATAGAATTTATAGATTTACCCTCACAGTCATTCCAATTTGCAATTAAATATAAGACTTTCACCCCCAAAACGGTATCAAATCACATATCAAACTCCAAAGCCCTCTAAATCTTACAATGACGGAACAACTGAAGGTCTGATTTGCACAAATGAAGTATCCACACTGCGTTTCTCGACGAGGGGAAAAATCTGATTTGGGAGGTGTTTTTCACGCACGGCGGCGCGTGGATGCTTGGCAACGACAGCGAGGCGGAGCGTGTGGGAGCGTGCAGGTACGTCCGTCAAAATCACGATGGCAGATCGATGCCGTTGGATTCGTCTAGTGGAGGGGATTCTCCAGATGTGGTCACTCACCGTCAAACAAAGAATTTTCTCTCTCTTGATAGACTTTCTCTCTCTAGATATTTCTCTCTCAATTAGTTTCGATTTCTCTCTCTAAAACTCCATATAATTTTCTCTCAATGTCCCTGGAAATTTTTATTGGACAATTATGACCCATAGCGTCACTATTTGTACAGATCATGGTGTTGTTGTACAAATTAACTATGTGACAAATGAGATTGCACTCTTATCATTTGTGATTAGATCAACAAGATGTATAAATGATATGAGGTCCTTATGATTTGTTCCTGGATTGAGAATGATATGAGACAGTATCAGTCCACGAAGGATAAATCATTAAATATCCCTAGTCAGAGTATTATCGAGATTGGACATCGATAAATACGTAAAAGACTAATATTACATTTGTGCGCATTGTGAGGGCACAATGGAATAGTTCTCATATATTTGGGTATAGGATACTCATGCAAGTGTAATAGGAGGTTGTGTTTTACCGATGGTATGGGAAACAGCTTCGCTCTGGATAGACCCCCTCGGAATTCCATTGGTAGTATGACTATGTGTCTATGGAAGTCCGAAATCAGGGTAGGTGTATTTGGTTTTAACCTGAGACTTGCACCGCTAATACTTACGACAATCAATATACTTTGGTTTTGGTCGTCTAGGGCTTTAACTGGTTTCTGTGTACGCCTCTTCTGGGTATATCGAGAATCGTAGTGTGTTGGGTGTGATGTCAAGACGGAAGTATCACTCCAGTCATATGGAGATGATGGTTACATAGGATACGAGACTAGTTCTCTTAATTGCTACAGCTATCGGGATAAAATGACAAGGTCATTTTTATCCGATTATAGAGACTATTTGCCAGACATCCGATATGTGCTTCCTACGGGACAGACACAATTCCAGCCCCAAGCCTAGCACGTGATCATCCGATACTGGATTGACATACATAATACTACGTATACTACGTCTGATATAGATCCTTATTCCTGTAAGGATATTTCTGGAGAATTGGGTAGGCATGGCGCTTTGCTAGAAGCCAACCTTGTCTTGTAAATCAGTAAAATGTAGTACTAGGTACTTATGTGTTTGGATAGTCCGACGACCGAATTTACTTCCAACATATCCGGGGATCTCATGGGTCACTTCCCAAAGATTCACCGATGACGTATGACTCGCACTTTTAATTAATCTGGGATTAATTAGATGAGAGAGAAAATTAATCTGGGATTAATTGCGGAGATATTTTATCTGAGATATAAATAGATTTTAATTCGGGCGAACGAGTTAATTTATAATTAATTCGTTAGCAATGTGTATAGTGATTTCGCTAGGTGTAATCATTTAATTACGAAGCAAACAGAAAATTTGTTAATTTAGAATTAGCGAACCCGAGCCCGGGATTATTTACGAGCGCATTCGTATTTCGATTCGAGTGCGGCACGCAAGTCAAATCAAGCGTCAAATCATTAGTCGCATCAAGCGTCAAATCATTAGTCACTTTGAGTGATGTGACAACTTGTCACTTGATTTGATTGATTGATGGATTGATGTAAGTTGATGGAAGTGGTTGGCATAAATCATTTGACTTTTGAAAGCAAATAAATGAAAATTAATTTTGGAAATTGGTTAATTGTATTAGATACACTTTTGGCTACCAACCAAGAAAACTTCTTCTCTCTCTTTCTTCTCTTCATCTACACGCCCATGAAGGCAATTTTCTTCACTGGTTTGCTGGGCAAAACCGTGAGATAGAGAAGCAAAATGTCGCGATTTTGTGGCAAAATCGGGAGTGCTAGCACACTACGAAGTCATGCGAAGGTGATAAGGAAGTCCACCCATGAGCTTGGAATCATTCGACGAAGCTTGGAGCTTGACGAAGGACCTCAAAAACCGAAAATTTAGGGACTGCAAAACAGCCACTGCCGTGAGCAGTAAGGAGGCAGAAACCGAGTTTTGTTCGTCGCCGCATCGCTCAACCGATCGATGTGAGTATTCCGCAACTCCCTCGATGTATTCAAATGTTTATTTTATGCTTTATAATCGATCCTCGGGGCCTAGAGACTCTAATAATTGGTATCAGAGCGAGTAAAAGCATGAAATTTGATTAGGGCTTAAAATTTGGGTAAATTGTATTTGAGCATGATTTGAATAAATTGGATGTTTGAGTATGCTTAATACATGTTTAATTGAAGTTTGATTTGATCAATTTCAAGAAAATTGATTTGGAACAATTTTCCCCAATTTGTCATGGCTTGGGCGAATGATGAACTTGCCTTAATTGTCTTGGATTTTTGATTTTTGATCATTAAATGTGTTGGAAATCATTTGGGGATATTGATTTAATGTTGAATTGAATTTAATTGGATTGAATTTGATTTGGGCATAAAATTCCCCCTTGGCCGAGACTTGTATAGCATGTATATGGGTTTGATTTTTGTTAAATTGTGTTGGACATAATTTAATGATGATAAGCATGATTAATTAGGCTAATTTGATGTTTTGGAAATATTGATTTGGGTGATTAATTGTGTTATACACTTTAGGTAATTAAATTGTAAAATTGGATTTTGTAATTTAATTGAATTGGGCTTAATTTTGTAAAATTGGGCTTGAGTGTTGTTATTGGGCTTGGTTGTACTAAGTTGGGTTTAGGCAAAATTGGTTTTATCCAATTGGGCCCAAAACCGCTTCCATAAAGCCCAAATGCGACTAATGGACCTTTAAAGTTTAATTGGGACTAATGGGCCTAAATTGATTTCTAGGCTTATGGGGTAATTCCCGGATTGGATTTTGGTTATTCGGTTTGACCCGAGTTGACCAAAAGTCCACGCCTTAAAGAAATTAATTAAAAGCCCATTGGACTTTAATTAAATTGACGTTGGACGTTAATCGGGCTTTGAGACCCGTAGCGATTAAATTTAGAATTTAAGTCGTATAGGTTCGTAAATAAAGTGTAGTATTTAATTTGGAATTAAATAGCGAATTAGAATTAAATGCATATTGAATTGGATTTAATTATGTAGTTTAATTTAATTCGAGAATTCGTACTTTGAGTACTTATTCGCAAAACGAGTTTGACTCGAGTAAAATCAAATCGTTGTTTGAACATTGGATGGTCATTAATTATCAGATTAATTAATTTGATTAGATTGATTGATAACATGCTTGTGTGAATACATGGTTGCGATGCATGAATAATGTATATCGGATGGATATTAGAAGGGTGGGACAATTTTAGAAATTATTGTAATAAATTTGATTTATTAATTGGACCTGTGTGTCCAGCTTTATACCTCCATATTTCTTTGTATTCTCTTCTCACCTATTCCCCTCAATGTATATGAGGTTTCTTTAGAAGTGTATTGTAACGGGTAGAAGTAATACATGTGCTAGCGGGAGAGAGAAAGAGAGAGATTTGATCTAGGATCAATGTGTAAAATATCCATCCGCATATCATTATTATTTTATTCATATGCGCTTTATTATGTGTTTAGAATTCATGTTTAAGGGTGTATGATGATGAGACCTTAACAAAGATAATAAATTGGTTGCCAATTTGCACTCGAAAAACCCTCGCAAAATATTAAGCGTTTTTCCTTCCATTGAGTGATTCTCACTCAAGATCCGAGACTGGCATTGGCTTGTTGGCCAAAGTCAAGGCCTTTGTCCATCGAGGATGTGTTTGAATCACGAAGTTTTTTTGTTCCATATCAGTGTCTTGTCCAAGTTGTGGTTTGTTGGCCAAAGTCAAGACCACTTCTTGTCCATCGACATTGATTACGAAGTTTTCCATGGTCAATTGGTCGCGCTTAACTGGGATCACTAAGTTTGTTGTGCCAAAGCCAAGGCTTAGTTGATTCAGAGGAAAAAGGTTAGGCAATACATTGGATGTATTGGCATATATAAGGTATATGTTTCGGACTTGGAGTCCCCCTACTGGATCTAGGATTGGATTGGATCCAATCGATCTTAGAGATCTACCTAGTTAATTATCATACAATTTGTTGGCCAAATTCAAGATTGTGTGATATTTAACGGGATCCTAGCCCGCTAGGAAACACGGTTTCTCGAGTACTCGACACATGGTTATAGGCTCGCCGAAAAATAGTGGGAGGCAAGAATTGAATTTGCAATATTCGTTTAATTACTTGCCATACGCGCTCAAAACAAATATCATTCGTCGTCAATTAATTAAATGTTAGTTGGACTAATATTTAAATTGTTGTTTTAATTAATAGTTGGACTATATTCAAACAATTTAAAAGTATAGTTGATTAATATAGTTGGACTATAATAATCATTATATTTAATAGTACCTAAATCATTGATTAAATAGTTGGACTATTAAAATCAAGATAAAATTGAAAGATTGGCATTTAAAATATAATCCTAAGGAAAATGTATTTAAATGGTTTAATTTTCAAATTGGGAATTAATTTCAGGATGGTCCTGGAAAATAAATAAGTTACTTTATTTGATAAAATAATATATTAAGCCTAAGCCCGGAGTTAAGCAAAAAGTAGAACATGATATTTGGAAGATTCATGTGACGATAACTTTAGTGCTTAATCCATTAAGCTTGTCGCAGTAGACTACTTAATTTCTTAATCAGAACTAAGGATTAGATCCTTAAAGTATGATAAAGAAATTGAAGGATCTTCATAAATCTATCTTTAGATTTTAGAAGTACTAAATTGCAATTAATAACTCTTACTGTTCTCAAGGAGACAAAGTCAAAGTTTGCAATTAGACAAGTAGCGCAAGGCGCACTTTACTTCGATATTCTAGAAACCCGAGGCTTGGCCAAAGGCTACTGGAATGTGAAAAAGGCAAAGGCAAAATCATTATAATCTTCTAGGAAGATAAAGGACATATCCCAAAATGTCTGCCTAAATGTGGCAAATGGGATCGCAGAAGCGTGACTGCCGTTTAACAAAGCAGACATGAAGAATTGAAGACGAGCAAGGCTCTGACTTCAAATATGTTTGTCAACATTATGTTCACTACTAATATTAAAATTGGATTTTAAATACTTCGTGTGATATATAAATATGTATTGATGTTCAGAATCTGTTATGAACAGGATACTGACTTCAGTTGAGATTTATCTGCAAATTGGAAACGGGACGAAAGTCGCTGTTTTAACCGTAGATACCTAATTTAGGAACTACACTTGGGTGTGTACCTAAATTTGGAAACTGTTAAAATGTAACTAGTTAAACTAGAACATTATCTCTATATCAGTGTTTAACCCGCTGCGGGTGAACCATTATATTCTAGAACACTAAAGTGTTTTATTATATAAAGATGATATTGAGATAAACACATTAGATGTGAATAACATCATTTATATTTTGAATATAAATAATCTCAAACATAAAATATGACAAACAAATAGCTCAAACTGATTTGATCAGAAGAAACTGATTGTGGCATTGTTGTCTGAGACACAGTTAAACAAGAATCGTATATTC
>SKCR01032814.1:0-85327 GCA_019454045.1 Zanthoxylum bungeanum
ATGTTAAGGAAAATGGTTTTGGCATTCAGCTGCCATATTTCATAATGAAACATGCAGCTTCAACAAGCATTATCCAAATGGATTTGACATGGCAACAGTAAAAAGGTTTCGTCGTAATCGACACAATGTTGATTACGATACATTTTCGCTACAAGTATAACTTAGTACGTTGGTATTTTGCAATCCATGTATGTCTTTCTTGAAGACTTATATAGTACCAATAGGCACAATGCCTTGTGGTACATCAACTAGTATCCAAACTTAGTTGGTATACATGGAATCCATTTTGGACATCATGGCACTTTGCCACAATAGGGAGTCGATACCTTGTATCACTTCCTCATACGTAGTCAGTTGGTGTTCCTCAATAAGATTGACATCTTTATGAAGTGAGATCAGAAACCCATACCCCAGGTTATTTTCTGACTCTCTCCGACTTACGTGGTTCTTGTGTATTCGAAGATTATTGGTATAGTCTCATCCTTGATGAACTATTTATGTTCCATTAAGGATTCGGTGCCTGGAACAGTATTACAACGATTTTCATCGAGTTTTACTTTCCTCCCACTTACCACTGCATGTAGGTATTCCTCTTAGGAAAACCACATGGCGAGCAACAATTACATTGTTCTCTTGTGAGTTGTATAAGTACTATACTTTGGTTTCCCTAGGATAACCTACAATAAAGGCACTTATCCGATTTGGGTTTTAGTTTGGTATCATCCAAACATATGTCTAGCATTCCCAAATCTTCAGGAATGAAAAAAACCTGGTTTCTTTCCTGTTCATATCTAATATGAAGTCTGTCAAACAGATTTTTATGGAACCTTATTCTAAATAAGTTCTGCACTGTTTATGTGTATCCGTTGAAGGAAATGGTAGCTCAGAGTGACTCATGATTAACCTATCATGTCCAACAAAATTCGGTTTATCCTGTTCGGACACACTGTCAAATTGACGTGTTCCGGGAGTAGTCCTCATTGAAAGAATACTATACTCTTTCAAGTATATGAGAAACTTATTGCTTAAGTATTTCATCATGGTCTAACCGTGATTGTTTAATACTTTAGCCGATCTGTTTGTCTATTTCGTGTCGAAACTCTAAAAGTTTCCGATTTGTGTTCTACAAGAAACACATAACCATAACGAGATGCCACATCCGTAAAGGTCATGAAATATTTATATCCACCTCTACCCTAGCTAGACTTGGGCCCACTTACTTCACTATGAATAAGGGCTAACAGATCGGTGGCATTTGCACTTTTACCAAGTAATGTGTTATAGGCACTTTGCCCAATAAACTAGATCCTAGACATTATTTGAATGGAATCAAATTGTCCTAGTATCCACTCTTCAAAATTGTGGATATATGAGTCTTGTCTAATTCTGTCCCAGACATCAATGCCACAAATAAGTCTCATCTGATCAAATCAGTTTGAGCTATTTGTTTGTCATGTTATATTTTTGAGTATTTATATTCAAAATATAAATACTGTTATTCACATCTAATGTGTTTATCTCAATATCATCTTTATATAATAAAACACTTTAGTGTTCTAGAATATAAAGGTATCCCGCAACGAGTTATACTCTGATATAGAGATAATGTATTTAGTCAAACTAGTTATATTTTAACAGTTTCCTAATTTAAGTACACACCCAAAGGGTAGTTCCTAACCTAAGGTATCTACGGTTAAAACAGCGACGTTGTCCCGTTTCCGATTCGCAGATTAATCTCAACTGAAGTCAGTATCCTGCTCATAGCAGATTCTGACACCCAGTACATATTTATGTACCACACTAAGTATTTAAAAGCCAATTTTAATACTAGTATTGAACATAATTATGAAAAATATATTTGAAGTCAGAGCCTTGCTCGTCTTCAATTCCTTCATGTATGCTTTGTTCAAACGGCAGTCACACTTCCGCGATCCCGTTTGCCACAATTTAGGTAGACATTTTGGGATATGTCCTTTATCTTCCCAGAAGATTATAATGATTTTGCCTTTGCCCTTTTTCACACCCAGAAGCCTTTGGCCAAGCCTAGGCCTTCTAGAATATTGAAATAAGGTGCGCCTTGCGCTCTTGCCTTATTGACAAACTATGGCTTTGTCTCCTTGAGAATAGCCATTAACTCTCCAAGAGTTATCAATTGCAATTTATACTCTAGATCTAAGAACAGATCTTTGAAGATCCTTCAATTTCATTATCATACTTTAAGGATCTAATCCTTAGTTCTGATTAAAATTTAAGGAGTCTAGTGACAAGCATAATGGATTAAGCACTAAAGTTATCATCACATGAATATTCCAATATCATGCTCTACTTTTTGCTTAACTTCGGGCTTAGGCCTAATATGTTATTTTATCAAATAAAGTAACTTATTAGTTTCCAGGACCATCTTGAAATTTTATTCCCAATTTGAAAATTAAACCATTTAAATACATTTTCCCTAGGATTATGTTTTAAATGTCAATCTTTCAATTTTATCTTGATTCTAATAGTCCAACTATTTAATCAACGATTTTTGTACTATTTATTATAATGATTACTATAGTCAACTATATAATCAACTATAATTAATTAATTAATTAAATTCAATTATATTGATTACTTAATCCAATTATAAAATCAACTATAATCGAAATAGTTTGAATACAGTCCAACTGTTTATTAAAACAACAATTAAATATTAGTCCAACTAATAAATAATTTATTTGACGTAAAATTTGAAATGAGCGCGTATGGCAAGTTATTAAATGAATATTGCAAATTTAATACTTGCCTCCCACTATTTTTCGGCGAGCCTCTAACCCTCTGTCGAGTACTCGGGAAACCGTGTTTCCTAGTGGGCTAGGATCCCGTTAATTAACATACAATCTTGACTTTGGCCAACAAATTGTATGATAATTAACTAGGTAGATCTCTAAGATCAATTGTATCTCATCCAATTCCTAGATCCAGTAGGGGGACATCCAAGTCCGAAACATATATCCTATATATGCCAATATATCCAATATATTGCCTAACCTTTTTCCTCTGAACCAACTTAGTCTTGGCTTTGGCACAACAAACTTAGTGATCACAGTTAAGCGGAACCCATTGACCATGGAAAGCTTTGTAATCAATGACGATGGACAAGAAGTGGTCTTGACTTTGGCCAACAAACCACAACTTGGACAAGACACAAATATGGAACAAAGCTCTCGTGATTCAAACACATCCTCGACGGACAAAGGCCTTGACTTTGGCCAACAAACCAATGCCAGTCTTAGATCTTGAGTAAGAATCACTCAATGGAAGGAAAAACACTTAATATTATTTGAGGGTTTTTCGCGTGCAAATTGGCAACCAATTTATTATCTTTTTTAAGGTATCATCATCATACACCCTTAAACATGCATTCTAAACACATAATAAGGCGCGTAAATAAATATAATAATGATATGCGGATGGATACTTTACACATTGATCCTAGATCAAATCTCTCCATTTCCTCTCTCCCGCTAGCACAAGTATTTGCTTCTACCCGTTACATAACACTTCTAAAGAAACCTCATTTACATTGAGGGGAATAGGTGAGAAGAGAAATACAAAGAGTATGGAGGTAATAGGCTGGACACGCATGTCCAATTAATAAATTCAAAATTTATTACAACAATTTCCAAAATTACCCCACCCATCTAATATCCATCCGATAAACATTATTCATGCATCGCAACCATATATTCACACAAGCATGTTATCAATCAATCTAATCCAATTAATTAATCTGATATTAGTGACCATCCAATGTTCAAACAATGATTTGATTTTGCACGAGTCAAACTCATTTTGCGAATAAGTACTCAAAGTACGAATTCTTGAATTAAATTAAACTACAACATTAAATCCAATTTAATATGTATTTAATACTAATTCATTATTTAATTCCAAATTAAATACCACACTTTATTTGACGAACCTTTACGACTTAAATTCCAAATTTAATCGTTACGGGTCTCAAAGCTCGATTAACGTCCAACGTTAATTTAATTAAAGTCCAATGGGCTTTCAATTAATTTCTTAAGGCGTGGACTTTTGGTCAACTTGGGTCAAACCCAAAACTAAAGCCCAATCAAGGAGTCACCCTTATATTCCTAGAAACCAATTTAGGCCCATTAAGCCCAATCAATCTTTAAAGGTCCATTAGTCATAATTGGACTTTATGGATTCGGTTTTGGGCCCAATTGGATCCAACCAATTAGCCTAAACCTAACTTGGTACAACCAAGCCCGATAAGCCCATTTACAACATTACAAGCCCAATTAATTAAATTACAAAAATCCAATTTCACAATTTAATTAACCTAAGTGCAATGCCATAATTAATCACCCAAATTAACATTTCTAAAACATCAATTTACACAATTAATTATGCTATTTAACAACAAAACATGTCAACACATTTTATCCAAATTCAAACCCAATATACATGCTTAAGTCTCTGCAATGAGGGGATTTTTATGTCCAATTCAAATTGAATCCAATTAATCCAATTCAACATTAAATCCACATTCCCAATTGATTCCAGCTCATCCAATGAATCAAAAAATCAAAAATCCAAGACATTTAGGGTTCTACACCTCTCCGCCAAGCTAAGTGATTTGCGGAAAATTGTTCCAAACAACATTTCATGAAATTAATCCAATCAATCTTCAATTAAACATAATTTAAGCTTACTAAATCATCCAATTTCATTAAATCATGCTCAAATACATTTTACCCAATTTTAACCCTAATATATTTGCATGCTCAACCTTGCTCTGATACCATTATTGGAATTTGCTAAGCATACCAAGATCATATCAAGCAATGAAAATAAAAAGTGAATACATCGAGGAAGTTGCGGAATACTTACATCGAGCGGTTGAGCGATGCGACGAAGAACAAAAAGCTTTTCTCCCTCCAAGGTGGGCTCGACAGTGGCAAAATTTTGGTCCTCAAAATTTCGGCCATTGATCATCTCCGTCAAGCTCCAAGCTTTGTGTTAATCCCTTGCTCACGTGTGCGGTTTCCCTATCACCTTCACAAGACTCCGATGTGTGCTAGCACCCTTGATTTTTGCCACAAAAATCATCAAATGCTTATCCATGACTCACGGTTTTTAGAACCAGTGAGGAGGAAAATGGCCAAATGGCCAAGAAAGAGAGGAAGAGTAAAAGAGAGAGAGATGAGTTGGTTGTTAGATAGAAATTGTTAAAATGAATTTCCAAAATCAAATAAACAAATTTTCTCTTTCCAAAAGTCAAGCATTAAAGCTTGCCAACTACCACCATCAATCATGAATAGTGACATGGTGTCAATCACTCAAAGTGAAAGACATTTATCACTTGATTGACGATTGATGTGACGCTTGATGTGACTTGCGTGCCGCACTCGAATTCGAAATACGAATGCGCTCGCAAACACTCCCGGGCTCGGGTTCGCTAATTCCAAATTAACAAATTTTCCATTGCGACGTAATTAAATGATTATGCCTAGCAAAATCACTATTCACGTCGCTAACGAATTAATTCTAAATTAACTCGTTCACCCGAATTAAAATCTAATTTTAATTCCGCGTCCAAATCCAATTTCGTATAATATATCGAATATATTATTTTATCGATTAATTTCAAATTAATCATTTTTCTCTCTTTGAATGATATTTTATCCCAGATAAAATATCTCCGTAATTAATCCCAGATTAATTCTCTCTCTCATCTAATAATACCAGATTAATTAAGTGCGAGTCATACGTCATCGGTGAATCTTCGGGAAGCGACCCATGAGATCCCCGGATATGTTGGCAGTAAATTCGGTCGTCGGACTATCCGAACACTTAAGTACCTAGTACTACGTTTGTACCGATTTACAAGACAAGGTTGGCTTCTAGCAAAGCGCCATGCCTACCCAATTCTCCAGAAATATCCTTATAGGAATATATGATCTATATCATGTTGGTTTCTAATATAGGTCCCAAGAATCATGAAATCAAGCAAGAAAACACATGAATACATCAAGGAGTAAGGCGGAATTCATACTCACATTGATGGGTTTTGATGAAATGAAGAATACAAGCCTTCAAGCTCCCTCCATAAGCTTGCCCAAGGCTTCTCCTTGCTATGGACTGCTCGGTTTTGGTGGTGGTGGTCTCCTCCATGATCGGCCATTGATGACTCCATGGAAGCTCAAAGCTTCAAGCTCCAAAAATAAATCCAAGCTCATGAAGACACTTCCCTATCACCTATGTATCACTCAAGGTGTGCTAGCACATCATCTTCTTCCTTGCTTCTCATAGATTCGGCCATCACCAAAAATGAGAGAAGAAATTTGGCTCCAAGCCGTGAGGAAGAGAAGAAGAAAAGAGAGGGAAAAAGGTTTCAACAAAAACGTAAAAAAGGGGGAGAGAGAGTGAAAAAGTGTAATAAGGTTTATATTTAATTTCCAAAATTAATTAAAACCATTTACCACTTTTATTTCTAATAATCAATTCCTTTTACTTTTCAAAAAAGCAAAAGTCAAAAAGCAAAAGTGCTTTTCAATCAACTATCACTATTCACATCAAGTCACTTTATTAAAGTGACAACATGTCATGTCACATCACTCAAAGTGACAAGTGATTTGACAATTGATGCGACTAGCGATTTGACGCTTGATGTGACTTGCGTGCCGTGTTCGAATTCGAAATGCGAATGCGCTCGCAATCACTCTCGGGCTCGGGTTCGCTAATTCCAAATTAACGAATTTTCCCTCGCGTCGTAATTAAGTGATTACGCCTAGTGAATTCACTATTCACGTCGCTAACGAATTAATTCTAAATGAATTCGTTCGCCCGAATTAAAATCCAATTTCAATTCCGCGTCGAAATCTAATTTCGTATAATATATCGAATATATTATTTTACCAATTAATTCCAAATTAATCGTTCTCTCTCTTTAAATGATATTTTATCCCAGATAAAATATCTCCGTAATTAATCCCAGATTAATTTTCTCTCTCATCGAATTAATCCCAGATTAATTTTCTCTCTCATCGAATTAATCCCAGATTAATTTTCTCTCTCTTCCAATTAATCCCAGATTAATTAAAGTGCGAGTCATACGTCATCGGTGAATCTTCAGGAAGCGACCCATGAGATCCCCGGATATGTTGGCAGTAAATACGGTCGTCGGACTATCCGAACATGTAAGTACCTCGTACTACGTTTATACCGATTTACAAGACAAGGTTGGCTTCTAGCAAAGCGCCATGCCTACCCAATTCTCCAGAAATATTCTTACAGGAATATATAGATATGTATCAAGCGTAGTATACCGTAGTATTGTGTATATCGGCCCAGTATCAGATAGTCACGTGCTAGGGCTAGGGCTGGATAAGTGTCTGCCCCGTCCGAAGCACATGTCGGATGTCTGGTAACTAGTCTCTATAATCAAATATTCATGACCTGGTCATAATATCATGATTGGATGCGCATCACTCAATAGCACTAGTACTGTATCCTGCGTGACATCATCTCCACTATGACTGAAGTGATACTTCTGTCTTGACATCACACCCAATACACTACGACTCTCTGATAAACCCAGAAGTGGTGTACGCAGAACCGGTTAAAGCCCTGTACCACCAAGACCAAAGTCTACCGATTATCGCAAGTATTAGCGATGTAAGTCTCAGGTTAAGACTATACACACCTACCTTGATTTCGGCCTCCCATAGACACATAGTCATAATACCAATGGGATTCCGAGGGGTCTATCCAGAGCGAAGCTATTTCCCGTACCATCGGTGAAACACGACCTCCTATCGCACTTGCATAAGTATCCGATACTTATATATATGAGAACTATGCCGTTGTGCCCTCACAACGCACACAAGTGCAATACTAGCCTATTCCGCATTATCGATGTCCAGTCTCGATAATACTCCGGCTATGGATATTTAATGATTAAACCTTCGGGGACTGATACTGTCTCATATCATTCTCAGTCCAGGAACTAATCATAGGGACCTCTCTTCATTTATATATCTATGGTGATCTAATCACAAATGATGAGAGTGCAATTTCCTTGTCACATAGTTAATTTGCTACAACAACACAATGATCTGTGCAAATAGTGACGCTATGGGTCATTTTGTCCAACATATCAGGCGTAGTATACGTAGTATTGCGTATTTCGATCCAGTATCGGATGTCACGTGCTAGGCCTGGGGCTGGAATTGTGTCTGCCCCGTACGAAGCACATATCGGATCTCTGGTAACTAGTCTCTAAAATCGAATAATCATGACCTAGTCATATTATCCCGATGACTACAGTACATAAGAGAACCAGTTACGTATCCTACGTGACCATCATCTCCACTATGACTGGAGTGATACCTCCGTCTTGACATCACACCCAACACACTACAATTCTTAACATACCCAGCATAGGCGTACACAGAACCTGTTAAGGCCCTGGACGACCTAAAACCAAAGTATATTGATTGTCGCAAATATTAGCGGTGCAAGTCTCAGGTTAAGACCAAATACACCTACCCTGATTTCAGACTTCCATAGACACATAGTCGTACTACCAATGGAATTCTGAGGGGTCTATCGAGAGCGAAGCTATTTTCCGTACCATCGGTAAAACACAACCTCCTACTACACTTGCATGAGTATCATATACCCAAATATATGAGAACTATGCTGTTATGCCCTCACAACACGCACAAGTGTAATACTAGTCTTTTACGCATTATCGATGTCCAATCTCGATAATACTCTGACTAGGGATATTTATTGATTTATCCTTCGTGGATTGATACTGTCTCATATCATCTCAATCCAGGAACAAATCATAAGGACCTATTATCATTTATACATCTTGGTGATCTAATCACAAATGATAAGAGAGCAATCTCCTTTGTCACATAGTTAATTTGTACAACAACACCATGATCTGTACAAATAGTAACATTATGGGTCATAACTGTCCAACAAAACATATAGTGATGTATTATGTATTGGATACATAATAACATAGCTTGATGTTGAAATTAGGCTAATTAATTATATACGGATGCTTTGGAAGCATAAACATTATATGTTTGTGATTGGGTCAAAATGTTTATGTTAGACATATACATAAAATTAGAGTTTGGAACTCTATTTGATATCTTGGAGCTATGGCTTCCATTCTAGAATCATTTGACCATCTTTGGTAACCTAGAATTGTTCATGAGTAATTTCATTGTGGGATTATATTTTGAAATGTGTTTTGATTCAAAGAAATACACACATATATATATATATATATATATATATATATATATATATATATATATATATATATATATAAAACATGTGTTGAAGTTGGTTTGGAAATTAAAATTATTTTGGGTGATTTTTAAAAATGTTTAAGGTTTTAAATATATATATATATATATAATATATATATATATATAATATATATATATATATATATATGATAACATTGATACTCTGAAGATTGTATCTTGTTTGTTTATTTACAGCTTTCGGTAATTAATTTTTGCATTTGCACTTTCTTTTAATTACTTTTCAAGTCTTTACTTTCAGCATTTAATTTTTATTTACTTTTACGCAATTTACTTTCTGTTATTTACTTTTCAGTATTTACTTTTCAGCAATGAGGAGGTAACTCCCCCATGCTGGGGTAAAAGGTAAATCTTTTATTACTAATATTTAGATTAATCTTCCTTAATTATAATATAATAACTATTTAAAACCTTACTTAATGAGGATACCGCCTTATGGTCGGTTGGACTTAATGAAATTGGTTTTAACCTGACTTAATGAGGATACCGCCTTATGGTCAGTTGGAATTAATTATTAATTTGACTTAATCAGGATACCGCCTTATGGTCGGTTGGTAATATCACGCAAAGTTAATATATTATAATAAGGGAGATATCTAAAATAGAAGTAATAAAAGTGGATCATTTAACCCCTAGCATTTTCTTTTATTGTACTTTTACATTTTTAAATTTCCAGCATTTACTTCCAGCATTTACTTTATTTAATTTCCAACATTTACTTTATGTCTTTTATTTTATTTAAGCTTTTATTAGCCTTAGATATGTGTCGTAACTAAACCCGTTATCTGGGGTTGTGATGAATTCCAATATCACCGGTTTATAAGGGATTATTTTATAGTTTGGGTAATATAAAGGTTTATTTAATAAGTCTTAAGCTTAATGCTTCTTGTTAACTGGCCATTAATAAGATTGATGTGGTAAACTTAAAATAAACTTGACAAAGGAATTTTAGGTTTCAGCCTTAGACTTAATAGCCCACGATCTTCCTTGAGGATAGATAACCCTTTAATAGATTATCTTACAGGATAGACATATACCTGTCGAACGAGGGTAGCCATAATTGGAACTTAATCTTAATAAATTCAGGTAACTTGGTTGACATAGACATATGATTAATTGGGTTACATTGGGTATTTGCATCTGACCATCGCAGAGGTGTTGCATAATTTCGTATTCCAGGTTAATAAACTAATATATTACACAAATTTGAGATAATCACTTCATCTTTAAAAAGATATTGGAAGAATTCACAACCCTAGATAGTTTAATAATCTTGAATTTTCCTCAATCTTCTTTCGCACCATTTTATTTACTAGTTTTAAATTTAAAGTCACCAACCAATCAAACAATCAATTCATTGGATACTTGTAAAAATTTGGCTTCATAAATTAATAGCTTAGGTATTAAGTCCTCGTGGGATCGATACTTTCTATACTACTTGAACGATACGTGCGCTTGCGTTATACGCGTGTGATTACACATGGTCAAGTTTTTGGCGCCGTTGCCGGGGACTTATTTATCTTTCACTATTAATTTTGAGGTTAGATACCTTTGCTTGTATCTAATTTTCTTTTACTTATTATTTCTATTTTCTTGTGTTTCAGGTTCTCAGTCACTATATGAGACGAACCAGAGGCTTTGAAATCCGACCACTTGACCCAGAAATTGAAAGAATCGTCAGACAGTTGAGAACGGAAAGGCAAGAAGGCCAAGAAGTACTAATAAACATAGAACCTGGACCTTTGCAGGTTGCACCACCAATTCCCATTCGAGACGAAACTATTCCGGTGGTTGACGGCTTCATTTCCTGTATTGTACTTTCTCTCTTACCAGTAAATACGTGTGACATCAAAACATGCATCCAGATGATACAGCAGTCAGTTCAGTTTGGGGGGAATGCAACTAAAGATCCTAATGCCCACATCAGCAACTTCCCGGAAGTTTGTGGCACTTTCAATTACAATCGAGCAGCTGAAGAAGCAATGAGACTGCGTGTTTTTCCATATTCCTTGAAAGACAGAGCTAAGGCTTGGCTACATTCACTACCAGCAGGTTCCATCACAACTTGGAACACTCTAGCCACCAAATTCCTTGCAAAGTATTTTCCACCAGCCATAACTATAAAGCTGAGAAATGACATCACATCCTTTGTGCAACATGACTCAGAATCCCTCTGCGAAGCTTGGGAAAGGTACAAAGATTTACTCCGAAAATGTCATCACCATGAGATTGCAAAGTGGCTACAAGTCCAAACCTTCTATAATAGACTTTCTGGAATAATGAGAACCACAATTGATGCTGCGGCTGGAGGAGATTTAATGGCGAAAGAAAAAGATCAGGCCTGGGATTTAATTGAAGAAATGGCCAACAACAATCCCTTGTGGCCAACAGAAAGGAGCATGATCCAAAGAATTGCTAGAATTTATGAAGTTGGAGCCAACACAGTAGTGAATGCCAAGCTAGATCATATATGCAAATTCATGGAAACTATTAGCATGCAAGGCAATACTGGATCCACAAGTTCACCATATGGAGGAGCACCAGAGACAAACCAACACGAAGAGATGGAGAATTATGTCAACAATTTCAACAGACAGGGAAAAAATCCATATTCCAACACCTACAACCCAGGATTGAGGAATCATCCCAATTTCGCATGGAGCAACAATTCAGGGCAAAAGAACTATCCACCACCCGGATTCCAACTGCAGAACAAAGCCATGAGCATGAAAAAGAACCAGGAATAGCGGAAGTGCTAGCTCAGTTAATAAAATATGGTGTTATGTTTTAAAGCCAATCAGCTTCTATAAAGGCAGTGGAAAATCAAATTGGACAACTGGCCAATGCTCAGAGTTACAGACCGTCAGGTAACCTTCCTAGCAACATAGAACCAAATCCAAGGAACCGAGGGAAGGAGCAATGTCAAGCCATTACCTTGAAAAGCAGTACTGAAATCAACAAAGATGTTGGAATCAAGACATCCATTGAAGAACGAGCTGATTCCAATAAGAATGGTGACTGGATGGAGAGTGTGCATGGACTACAGGAAGCTGAACAAAGCAACAAGGAAATATCATTTTCCGCTGCCATTCATTAACTAGATGCTAGATAGACTGGTGGGACATGAGTTCTATTACTTTCTGGATGGATACTCGGGGTATAATCAGATTGACATCGCCTCTGAAGATCATGAGAAAACCACTTTTACATGTACATATGGTACTTTTGCTTTCCGCAGGATGTCATTTGGATTATGTAATGCTCATGCAATATTTCAATGTTGCATGATGGCCATCTTCTCAGATATGCTGGAATAAAGTATGGAGGTCTTCATGGATGATTTCTCTATGTTTGGAGACTCGGTCGACCACTGCTTGCAAAATTTGGGACATGTGTTACAAAGGTGTGAAGATACCAACCTGGTACTCAACTGGGAGAAATGCCACTTCATGGTGTAGGAAGGCATTGTCCTGGGACATCGGATCTCACAAAAGGGAATCAAGGTAGACAAAGCAAAGATCGAGACAATTGAAAAACTACCTCCACCAACATCTGTCAAAGGGATTCGGAGTTTTCTCGGACATGCAGGCTTTTACAGGAGATTTATCAAAGACTTCTCCAAGATTGCTAAACCTCTATGCAATCTTCTGGAGAAAGATGTGACTTTGAACTTCACCAAAGAATGCCACGAAGCTTTTGAGATCTTAAAATAGAAGCTGGTCTCTGCCCCATCATAGTAGCACCAGACTGGACCCTTCCATTTTAGGTGATGTGCGATGCTAGTGATTTTACTATAGGTGCAGTTTTAGGACAACGCAAAGCAAAAATTTTCCACACCATTTATTACTCCAACGGAACTCTGAATGAAGCACAACTCAACTACACAACCACTGAAAATGAGTTTCTCACATTTGTGTTTGCTTTTGATAAATTCCGCTCATATCTGCTGGGTCTCAAAGTGGTGGTCTACACAAATCATTCAGCAATCAAATATCTAATCGCAAAGAAAGATGCCAAACCTAGATTGATCCGTTGGGTGCTTCTATTGCAAGAATTTGATGTGGAGATTAGAGATAGGAAAGGGATAGAAAATGAAGTGGCAAATCACTTATCGAGGCTCGAGAATGGAGAAACAGTTGGCAATGAACTGGCAATCAAAGAACCTTTTTCCAGATGAACAGCTATTTTCCATGAAACTACATGATGTCCATTGGTATGCTGACTATGTCAAATACATAGTATCGGGAAAATGGCCGTTGGAATGGACACATCAGCAACGAAAGAAGCTCTTCAAAGAAGTCAAACATTAAGTCTGGGATGACCCGTATGTTGGACAATTATGACCCAAAGCATCACTATTTGTAAAAGACATGGTGTTCTTTGTACAAATTAACTATATGACAAAGGAAATTTCTCTTTTATCATTTTGTAATTGGATTACTTGGATATATAAATGATAAAAGTCCATATGATTAGTACCAGATTAATAAGATATGAGACAGTATTAATCCACAAAAGGTTTAATCATTAAATATCCTTAGTCATAGTATTATCGAGACTGGACATCGATAATGCGGAATAGGCTAGTATTACACTTGTGCCCGGTATGGAAGCTTAACGACGTAGTTCTCATATATTTGGGTATTGGATACTCATGCAAGTGTAATAGGAGGTTCTGTTTGCCGATGTTACGGGAACAGCTTCGCTCTGGATAGACCCATCGGAATCTCATTGGTAGTATGACTATGTGTCTATGGGAATCCGCATCAAGGTAGGTGTATGTGGTCTTAACCTGAGACTTGCATCGCTAATACTTCTGACAATCAGTATACTTTGGTTTTGGTTGTCCGGAGCTTTAACAGATTCTGTGTACGCCTCTTCTGGGTTTACTGGAATCGTAGTGTATTGGGTGTGATGTTAAGATGGAAGTATCACTTTATTCATATGGAGATGATGATCACGCAGGGATACAGAACTAGTAATCTCAAATGATGCAGCTATCGGGATAGTATGACTAGGTCATGATTATCCGATTACAGAGACTAGTTGCTAGTGATCCGATATATGTTTCGTATGGGGCAGACACAATTCCAACCTCAGGCCTAGCATGTGACATCCGATACTGGATCGTAATATGCAATACATAGTATATTATGTCTGATATAGATTATATATTCTTCGTTGAATATTTCTGGAGAATTGGGTAGGCACGGTGCTTTGCTAGAAGCCAACCATGTCTTGTAAATCGGTAAGAAATGTGGTACGGGGTACGCACATGTTCGGATAGTCCGACAACAGGATTTACTGCCAACATATCCAGGGATCTCTTGGGTCGATTCCCAAAAATTCACCGATAACATTTGACTCGAACAAAATTAATCTGTGATTAATTATAAGAGAGAGAAAATTAATCTGGGATTAATTGCGGTAAGAATTTATCTGGGATAAAATTCTAATAGAAGAGAGAACGCGATTAATTTGGAATTAATCGATTAAATAATATATTGGATATATTAATTGAAATCAGATTTCAAAGCGGAATTAAAATTGGATTTTAATTTGGGCGAACGAATTAATTTGGAATTAATTCGCAAGCGACTTTCGTAATAATTTTTCTAGGCATTATTATTTAATTAAAATGGATTTAATTACGTCGCGACAGAAAATTCATTTAATCGGATTAAACGAACCCGAGCCCGAAATGTGTTGAGCAAGCCACTTGAATTATGAATTTAAGAGGTGGGGCCCACCAACTTAAATCACTAGTCACTTTTTGGTGATGGAAGTTGTTGAGAGCCTTTAATGAATCTTACACAACACACTTTGCTTTTTCATTTTGAAAAGATATACACAACGTTTTGGAAGTTGACTTTTGGTAATTGTTTTTAGAAAAAAAATTATCAAAAAAACAAAACTCTCTCTTCCTCTCTTCTCTTGGCTGTGACTTCTTCTTCTCCATAGAAAGATTTTGTTGTAAAAGTTTTCTTGAGCTAGCACTTAAAGAGTAAATCAAGGTGATAGGGAAACTCACCTTTGGGAAAAGATTCAACAAAGCTTGGAGCTTCAACAAATACAAAGAAATTTTTGAAATCTCAAATCCGTTCATTGTAAGTTTTTTCAGCAAACTTCTTTAATATTCACACACAAATCATCTTAGAGATTTTATGGCTTGTCTATTACACTAACACCGTACCCGTTCAAACGTTGTGCTGATCAATTACTGAGATGTTGTGTTCCACATGAGGAGGTCAATAGTGTCCTACAGCATTGTCATTCATCACCATACGACGGACACTTCAGTGGGAACAAAACTATTGCCAAAGTCCTTTAATCAGGTTTGTTCTGGCCCACTCTGTTTAAATATGCTTATCTATTATCTCTTCAATGTGACAGGTGCCAGAGAACGGGAAATATTTCAAAGAGAAATGAAGGACCTCTGTAAAATATTCTGGAAGTGGAGATATTTGATGTATGGGGGATTGATTTTATAGGACCCTTTGTTCCATCATTCAGAAACATGTACATACTAGTTGCAGTAGACTACGTCTCCAAATGGGTTGAAGCAATTTCACCACCATCAAATGATTCAAAATTGGTGATAAAATTCCTTAAAAAGAATATTTTCACTCACTTCGGAACACCTCGGGTGATTATCAGTGATGGTGGTGTTGGACAATTATGACACATAGCGTCACTATTTGTAAAAGACATTGTGGTTTTTGTACAAATTAACTATGTGACAATGGAAATTGCATTTTATCATTTTGTAATTTGATTACTTAAATATATAAATGATAAAAGTTCTTATGATTAGTTCCGGATTATAAGATATGAGACAATATCAATCCATAAAGGTTTAATCATTAAATATCCCTAGTCATAGTATTATTGAGACTCGACATCGATAATACGGAATAGAATAGTATTGCATTTGTGCGTGTTATGGAAGCGAAACAGCATAGTTCTCATATATTTAAGTATTGGATACTTATGCAAGTGTGATAGGAGGTTGTGTTTACCGATGGTACGGAAACAGCTTTGCTCTGGATAGACCCCTCGGAATCCCATTGGTAGTATGACTATGTGTCTATGGGAATCCGCATCAGGGTAGGTGTATTTGGCCTTAACCTGAGACTAACATCGCTTGATGAGTCACACAGAGCTACCTATTTCCTTCTGGAGATATGCATTGAACAGTGCAATACTTATTTTGAATAAGGTTCTGTCAAAGTCTATTCAACAGACTCCGTACGAGATATGGACAGGAAAGAAACCGGGTTTCTCATTCCTGAAGATTTGGGGTTGCTGGGCATACATTAAACGTTTGGAAGGTACCAAACTAGAACCCAAATCGGATAAATGCCTATTTGTAGGATATCCTAGGGAAACCAAAAGATATTACTTCTATCACCCACAAGAGAACAAAGTATTTGTTGCTCTACATGCGGTTTTCCTTGAGAAGGAATTCCTAAATGCAGTGGTAAGTGGGAGGAAAGTAGAACTCGATGAAAATCGGAGTGATACTGTTCCTGACACAAAATCCTTAACGGAACATGAATATTCCATCAGGGATGAGACTATACGACAATCTTCGAATACACAAGAACCGTGTAGGTCGAAGAGAGTCAGAAAACAACTTGAGAGGTATGGGTTTCTAATCTCACCTCATGTGGATATTAATCTTATTTAGGAAGACGAGCCGGCTACGTATGAGGAAGCGATACAAGGTATCGACTCCGAATTATGGCAAGATGCCATGAAGTCCGAAATAGATTCCATGTACACCAACCAAGTTTGGACACTGGTTGATGAACCAAAAGGCATATAGCCTATTGGTTGCAAATGGGTCTTCAAGAGGAAGACCGACATGGATGGAAACATACAAACATACAAAGCTAGGCTTGTAGCAAAAGGGTATCGTCAATGACATGGTGTCGATTACGACGAAACTTTTTCACATGTTGCCATGATTAAATCCATTCGGATTGTGCTTGATATTGCTGCATATTTCGATTACGAGATATGGCAGAAGGACGTCAAAACGCTTTCCTTAACGGAAACCTTTTGGAGGATGTTTATATGCAACAGCCTGACGGTTTTGTTATACCAAAACATGCGAACAAGGTTTGCAATAAATCGATCCATTTATGGATTGAAGCAAGCATCGCGTTCTTGGAACCAACGTTTTGATGAGATCATAAAAGAATATGATTTCGTTCAAAACGAGGATGATCCTTGTGTATATAAGAAGGTTAGTGGGAGCGCACTGACATTTATTGTCCTTTACGTTGATGATGTATTGCTTATAGGCAATGACATTCTCATGCTACAATCGGTGAAAGCTTGGCTTTCATTAAAATTCTCCATGAAGGATCTGGGAGAAGCAGCATTTATTCTAGGAATAAAGATCTACCGGGATAGATCTAGAAAGCTGCTTGGACTCTCCCAGAGCACGTACATTGACAAAGTGTTGAAGAGATTCAACATGGATCAGTCCAAGAGGGGACTGTTGCCAGTGTCACATGGGGTTACTCTATCTAAGGACATGTGTCCTAAAACTCAAGATGAGAGAGACAATGTGAGTCGGATCCCGTTCGCCTCGGTAGTCAGATCGATCATATATGCCATGATATGTACGCGACCTGATGTCTCGTGTGCTTTGAGCATGTGTAGTCGCTATCAGGCCAATCCAGGTGATTGTCACTGGATGGAAGTTAAGAATATCCTTAAGTATCTTAGACGAACTAAGGATGCTTTCTTAATCTATGGAGATGGAGAACTTGAGGTAACTGGGCATACCGATGCAAGTTTCCAAACCGATAAAGACGACTGCAAGTCGCAATCAGGGTACATATTTTTTTTGAATAATGGAGCAGTAAGCTGGAAATCTTCCAATGCAAGAGACTGTTTCCGATTCAACAACAGAAGCAGAATACATTGCTGCAGCTGAAGCAGCAAAAGAGGCAGTTTGGATCCGTAAATTCCTAATTGGATTAGGAGTAGTTCCGTTAGCAGCTGAGCCCGTTCCATTATATTGTGACAATAACGGGGCTATAGCGCAGGCTAAGGAACCACGGTCTCATCAATGATCCAAGCATGTTCTTCGACGTTTCCATTTGATTCGTGAGATCATACATTGTGGCGATGTGAATATCGAGAAGGTCGCATCAGAGGACAACATTGCAGATCAGCTGACGAAAGCAATTCCTCAGCAAAAGTTTGAGCGACATGTACATAGTTCAGGTGTTAGATGCTTGAGCGACTGGCTATAGGCCAAGTGGGAGATTGTTGGACAATTATGACCCATAGCGTCACTATTTGTAAAATACATTGTCGTTTTTGTACAAATTAACTATGTGACAATGGAAATTATATTTTATAATTTTTTTAATTTGATTACTTATATATAAAATGATAAAAGTCCTTATGATTAGTTCCGGATTATGAGATATGAGACAATATCAATCCATAAAGGTTTAATCATTAAATATCCCTAGCCGTAGTATTATCGAGACTGGACATCCATAATGTGGAATAGACTAGTATTCACTTGTGCGTGTTATGGAAGCGTAACAGCATAGTTCTCATATATTTAAGTATTGGATACTTATGCAAGTGTGATAGGAGGTTGTGTTTACCGATGGTACGGAAACAGCTTCGCTCTGGATAGACCCCTCGAAATCCCATTGGTAATATGACTATGTGTCTATGGGAATCCGCATCAGGGTAGGTGTATTTGGTTTTAACCTGAGACTTACATCGCTAGTACTTGCGAAAATCAATACGCTTTGGTTTTGGTCGTCCCGAACTTTAACAGGTTCTGTGTACGCCTCTTCTGGGTTTATTGAGAATTGTAGTGTATTGGGTGTGATGTCAAGACGGAAGTATCACTTCAGTCATATGGAGATGATGATCACACAGGGATACAGAATTGGCTCTCTAATGGGTTGCAACCATCGGGATAATATGACAAGGTCATGATTATCCGATTAAAAAGACTAGTTGCTTGTGATCCGATAAATTCTTCGTACGAGATATACATTATTCCAGCCTGAGGCCTTGCATTTGACATCTGATACTGGATCGCAATATGCAATACTATGTATACTACGCCTGACAAAGATTAAATATTCCTTTAAGAATATTTCTGGAGAATTGGGTAGGCACGGTGCTTTGCTAGAAGCCAACCATGTCTCGTAAATCGGTAAGAACATCGTATCGGGTACACACGTGTTCGGATAGTCCGACGACCGGATTTACTACCAACATATCCAGGGATCTCATGGGTCGCTTCCCGAAGATTCACCGATGACGTATGATTCGAACATAATTAATCTAGGATTAATTACAGAGAGATTTTATCTATGATAAAATACTATTAGATGAGAGAGAACGATTAATTTGGAATTAATCGATAAAATAATATATTCGATATATTAAATGAAATTAGATTTCATAACGGAATTAAAATTGGATTTTAATTCGGGCGAACGAATAAATTTAGAATTAATTCGCGAGCGACGTGAATAGTAATTTTGCTAGGCCTAATTATTTAATTAAATTTGATTTAATTACGTCACAACGGAAAGTTCGTTAATTCGGAATTAACGAACCCGAGCCCAGAATGTGTTTGCGGGCCCACTCGGATTTTGAATCAATTGGGGCCCACGTGTCACATCACTTGTCATTTAACTTACCTTTTTGGTGATGGAATTTGGTGGGTGGTTGTTAACTTGTAAAACACACAAGTTGAAAGGTGATTGACTTAATACCAAATATTTGGTATATCATTTTTTGATTTTTGGAAAATCAAATACAAGTTAAGAAAATCATCTCTTTTCTCTCTCTCATTACACGCAATTCTCTCCCTCTCCAAACCTCTCATTGCCGAGAGCCACAATGAAGTAACAAGGTGATTTTGTTGCAAAATCTCCATTGCTAGCACATCAAAGAATCATATAAGGTGATAGGGAAACCAATCCCAATAGTTTGGAATCCATCTCAAAGCTTGGAGCTTGGACATCATCTTCAAAGATAAGCTTGAAGCATTTCAAAGGGAGCAAAGTTTTTGTTCTCTACACATCCTCTCAACCGAACAATGTGAGTATATTTCCGCTATACTTCATTTAGTATTCACATGATTTTATGCTTGGATTGATCTTGGGATGACTTTAGAAACCCAACGAGTGGCACATATTTCTGCAACAAATACTTTGATGCACTCATATCCAAATACGGAGTTACTCATAAAGTTGCCACAGCCTACCATCCGCAGTCAAATGGACAGGATGAAGTTTCAAACAGAGAGATCAAAAGAATCATGGAGAGAACAGTTGGATCAATAAGGAAGGACTGGTCTACAAAATTGGATGATGCATTATGGGCCTACCGGACAGCTTACAAGACACCCATTGGTATATCCCCATATCGAATGGTATTTGGGAAAGCGTTCCATCTGCCAGTGGAGCTTGAACACAAGGCGTACTGGGCACTGAAGAAGTTAAATCTTGATCCACAAGCAGCAGGAGAAATTCGACTCCACCAACTTAACGAATTGGAGGAATTTCGCCTACAGGCTTATGAGAATGCCAGATTATACAAAAAAAAGACCAGGAAATGGCATGATCGAAAAATAGTGCGCAGAAAATTGGAACCAATGAAACAGGTGTTGTTATACAATTCAAGGTTGAAACTTTTCCCTGGAAAGTTGAAATCAAGGTGGTCAGGTCCATTTGTGATTACTCAGGTTTTACCATATGGAGCTGTTGAGTTACTTGATCCCAACACCAATGAAACATTCAAAGTTAACAGTCAGCGTGTCAAACACTACTAGGAAGAATCATTTGAGCTACAAAAAGAAAGTGTCTCACTTTCATATCCAGCCTAAAGTTCAGGCAGTCATGTCTAATTGACAACTTTAAACTTAGCGCTAGCAGGGAGACAACCCATGCAATTTGTGTATATATTCAGATTTGGTTTATTTTTGTGTGTTTAATTTGTATTTTCAGGATTGAAGAAGTTCTCGCAAATCTTCAATAGCAATTTCCTTCTCTCCCTCAAAACTCTCTGATGAAAGTCTACAAAGGTCGTTTGGAATGGATGAGACTACTGATGATCAAAGGTATTCATAATGATATTCGTTGGATTATTGAAGCACGGGTCTGATTGGCAGGTGAGTCTTCTGACGCTTTTATTTCATATCTGCCTGGTTTATGAAAAATCACCTATGCTAAAAAGAGAAGAGCTAAAAAAATTGGTGTTTGCTATTAATGTGCTCGCATGACATGTAATACTCGTTGTCGTTCTTTAGAAATGGTGTCTGATAACCGTGAAGATAAAATTAAATTCATTAGGGATGGCTTGAGTAAGGAGTCTTTAGATGACATATCTAAGACTCTTGAGACGTATTCTAGTGGATATATGCATCATGCTATTCATATGTTATATACACAATTCCGAAAAGAAAGATAACAGTACGGGTCTCGGGAATCTGACTTCAAAAGACCATGTTAGCCAATTTATAAGAAAATTGGATGGGAAGCTTGTCCCTGACGCATAGACATCATTCAAGTCGTTACTTCTTGTAAATATTATTTTCTTTATCATTTATCTAATAATTGTGATTTGTTTTGTTATTTTCTTCTATTTTCTCCGACAGGATCCAGACTTTTTGACTTTCACGATATATTTTATTATTTAACTAATAATTGTAATCTAACAGGTACTAGTGCTATTATTACTCACCCTTTTTCAGGTTCTATAAATTCAACTCATCATTGCACTCTTGAAGCCATCCAGATTTGAGAAAGAAACATAAAAAATGGAAGTTACTTCAAGAAGATGAGTTGTAAATATCTGTGTGTTTTGCGGTACTAGTGTTGGTTCTAAACCAAAATTCGTAGCGGCAGCACATGAATTGGGTCGAGTCATAGCTGAAAGGAATGTGCACCTTGTATATGGTGGTGGCAATCTTGGACTAATGGGGATCGTTTCAAGGGCTGTTCAGGAAGGAGGCAGTCAAGTTTTGGGAATCATCCCAACACTTTTGACGGAGGCGAATCTTATAGTACCATCAAACGGAGAGGAACTGATCGTGTCAAGTATGTCTGAATGACTCGTAGAAATGATTAACCGTGCTGATATTTTTATTGTTTTGCCAGGTGGCTTGTGTACAATGGAGGAAATTTTTACAGTACTATCTTGGGCGAACTTGAACATACACCAGAAACCGATTGGGCTATTTAACACTAATGGATTTTATGATTTTCTTTGTGTGTTTCTTGATGATGCCCGGAGAAATGGATTCGTATCAAAACCTGTAAAAGAACTCCTCTTTACTGCCAGAACTGCCCAAGATTTAATTGACCAAATTTTAGCCTTTGAACCACAAATTGACCATATCCTTTCCAAGATAAATTGGTATGATAATGATCGTGGTAAAAAGCGTCGGATAAATCTGGATCTTAACCTGTAAATTTCATTTTAGATGTAGAATTTCAGCTAACCATGTACTATCTTCTAAACTCTTCTTCTACTTTTTAAGATATTGGAGACAATGTCTCATTTAGGTTTGGGGGAGGGAATAGTTGAATAGTATCTTATTTTTATTGTGTTATTTTTATTTGATTTTTATTCAAAAATTTTCAAAAAAAATAAAAAAGTTTACAAAAAATTTTTAAAAAAATGTTTTGTGTTTTTGTGTTTTTAATTTGATTAATCAGGTGAAATTGGTGTGCGATAGATGTGTAAGGAATTTCCACTCCTGAGACGTATCTCAACCTATTTCGTAACAAGTTAATTTTTGTTTATTTCCTTTTGAATTACTTAATTTGTGAAGTCTCCATAAAACTGATTAAAATGGATCTCCATATGCTCAGTTGACAGGTATTAACAACTTGCATGGTAACATACGGACATGAGTTGTAATTGAAAAGTTTATAATATTTAGTGCTCTAGTTTAATTGGAGGAAACATCTTAAAAAGCTATGGGATAAAAAAACAAAAAACAAAAAACAAAAAACAAAAAAAAAACATCTGAGATCCGAGTCATTAAGTCCGTAGGGATGTTTTAACACCTAGTGCTCTAAAACCAACTGGTTTGGGAGTCACTGGCCCAAAGCTCATTACATGGATCAAAGATGTTACAAAAAAATATATATGTCTGAAATTCGAGTAATTAAGTCTGTAAGGGTGTCTTAACACCTTATGCCCTAAAGTCAACTGGTTTGGGAGACACTAACCCAAAGCTCACTATATGGATGGAAGATATTATATATAAAAAAAATTGAAAAAATCAGAAAAATATTCCATTGCTAAAAAAATGTGTGAAGTCTGATATAATCTTAAGACATAAATATTGCTTTCTTTTCAACTACACTTATGAATATTGTGGGCACAATGAGTTGATTAATACCTTGTTAGCTATGTGTATGGAGAATGGTAAAAATAATCGGAGAATTTACTTATTCGGTAATTTAGAAAGAAAGAAAACAACTCTTAACTTGAATAAGGAGTTTCACATGTTTAGTCACTAACTTGTTTATTCTCTTTTCTATTATCTTTTTGTTTTTTTTGTGCATTAGTTTTACATTGACATTTATGGGTATCGTCGCTGTAGCCCTCAGGAGACTACAACTCGTCCATTAGGGACACCTAGGGGTTTAAAGGCTTGTTGCATAAGCTAAATGCAACCGTGATCCCTACGAAAGTGGGTTAGTTTAATTTTATTTTAAAGATGTTTATGTTATTTTATTTTGTTGTTTTGCTCGAGGACTAGCAAAATGTTAGGTTTGGGGGTGTGATGAGTGGTAAATATATCAATATTTCCCACTCCTTTTACTTAATATTTTGTATAGTTTCTTGAGTTTTGTGAATATTTTGATGTGTTTTGTGTTATTGTGTAGATAAATAAAGTTTCAGGACTTGTTGGAATCAAATCAAGGCCAAAATTGAGACAAATAGACAAAAAGGGCAAAATTGTAATTTCGGCGTCGCGACGGCTAACATGCACCGGGTATTGCTAACGTGCGCCAGACACGTGTCATCATCAGAGAAGTTTGCCTTGCTAACATGCGCCAGCCACGTGTCAACATCATAGTAAATCATGATAACGTGCGTCAGACACGTGTCATTATCACATGCTGCCGATAATCATCATCGCCATGTCAGCGCCACGTCAGCACATATGTCATCAATGATGTCAGGACAATAATTCAGTGGTCACCACATCAGCACAATTATTGAGATAATCATTCAGCCTGCCACGTGTCACCATCTCCGGAAGTCGCGCAACACGTGTCTTTCATCAACGGCGCATCGCTACGCAAGAACAATCTTGCGCGTGGAGGAAAAATTTGTCTATAAATAGAGGCCAAATTTCAGATTTCATTTCATATTTTCTTCTAAGGGATTCCTTAAGAATACTCTCAAGATTGTATCTTGTTTGTTTATTAACAGCTTTCAGTAATTAATTTTCGCATTTGCACTTCTTTTATTTACTTTTCAAGTCTTTAATTTCAGCATTTAATTTTTATTTACTTTTACGCAATTTACTTTCTGTTATTTAATTTTCAGTATTTACTTTTTAGCAATTAGGAGGTAACTCCCCCCTGCTAGGGTAAAAGGTAAAGCTTTTATTACTAATATTTAGATTAATCTCTATTACTTATAATATAATAACTATTTAAAACCTTACTTAATGAGGATACTGCCTTATGGTCGGTTGGACTTAATGAAATTGGTTTTAACCTGACTTAATGAGGATACCGCCTTATGGTCAGTTGGAATTAATTATTAATTTGACTTAATCAGGATACCGCCTTATGGTCGGTTGGTAATGTCACGCAAAGTTAATATATTATAATAAGGGAGATATCTAAAATAGAAGTAATAAAAGTGGATCCTTTAACCCCCGGCATTTTCTTTTATTGTACTTTTACATTTTTAAATTTCCAGCATTTACTTCTAGCATTTACTTTATTTAATTTCCAGCATTTACTTTATGTCTTTTATTTTATTTAAGCTTTTATTAGCCTTAGATATGTGTCGTAACTAAACCTGTTATCTGGGGTTGTGATGAATTCCAATATCACTGGTTTATAAGGGGTTATTTTATAGTTTTGGTAATATAAAGGTTTATTTATTAAGTCTTAAGCTTAATGATTCTTGTTAACTGGCCATTAATAAGATTGATGTGGTAAACTTAAAATAAACTTGACAAAGGAATTTTAGGTTTCAGCCTTAGACTTAATAGCCCACGATCTTCCTTAAGGATAGATAACCCTTTAATAGATTTCCTTATAGGATAGACATATACCTGTCTGGCGGGGGTAGCCATAATTGTAACTTAATCTTAATGAATTCAGGTAACTTGGTTGACATAGACATATGATTAATTGGGTTACACTGGGTATTTGCATCTGACCATCGACAGAGGCTTTTGCATAATTTCATGTTCCAGGTTAATAAACCAATATATTACACAAACTTGAGATAACCACTTCATCTTTAAAAAGATATTGGAAGAATTCACAACCCTAGATAGTTTAATAATCTTGAATTTTCCTCAATCTTCTTTCGCACAATTTTATTTACTACTTTTAAATTTAAAGTCACCAACCAATCAAACAATCAATCCATTAGATACTTGTAAAAATTTGGCTTCATAAATTAATAGCTTAGGTATAAAGTCCTCGAGGGATCGATACTTTTTATACTACTTGAACAATATGTGCGCTTGCGTTATACGCGTGTGATTACACACCAGTCAAATTGGGAATGGCGAGACATTGGATGTCGATTCCATATGAACGGTTGTTCTAAATCTCCCTAATGTATGTAAATTATTTTTACATGACTGTTATTATTTACCCTCTCTTATCAGACAGATAATATGATTACCGATATTGGATAAAGAGGGATATAAAATAAACATTAAAGATGCAGCTTTAAATTTATATGATAAATACAATTATTTGATATGTGAATGTTATTTATCTAATGGTCATTATGTTTTGGAAACATATGAGATTGGGCCACATAGATGTTAGACGTCTATCAAAATTGCTTAAGAATAGTTTGATTGAAGATCTTACCTTAGATCCTTATCTGATTTGTGAGTCATGTATCCAATAGAAAATGACTAAGGCTCCATTTCTTGGTGTTGGACACCATGCTAAAGATGTATTGGAACTAGTACACAGTGATTTGTGTGATCCATTAAATCATGTTGCTCATGATAGTTCAACATGTTGGACAATTATGACCCATAGCATCACTATTTGTAAAAGACATGGTGTTTTTCTACAAATTAACTATGTGACAATGGAAATTGCTATTTTATCATTTTGTAATTGGATTACTTTGATATATAAATGATAAAAGTCCATATGATTAGTACCGGATTAATAAGATATGAGACAGTATTAATCCATGAACGGTTTAATCATATAATATCCCTAGTCGTAGTATTATCGAGACTGGACATCGATAATGTGGAATAGACTAGTATTACACTTGTGCGCGTTATGGAAGCTTAACGGTATAGTTCTCATATATTTAAGTATTGGATACTTATGCAAGTGTGATAAGAGGTTATGTTAGCCATTGGACCGGGAATAGCTTCGCTCTGGATAGACCCATCGGAATCCCATTGATAGTATGACTATGTGTCTATTGGAATCCGAATCAGGGTAAGTGTATGTGGTCTTAACCTGAGACTTGCATTGCTAATACTTGCGACAATCAGTATACTTTGGTTTTGGTCATCCGAAACTTTAACAGGTTATGTGTACGCCTCTTTTGGGTTTACTGAGAATCGTAGTGTATTGGGTGTGATGTCAAGATGGGAGTATCACTTCAGGCATATGGAGATGATGATCACGCAGGATACAGAACTAGTACTCTTAAATACTGCAACTATCGGGATAGTATGACTGGGTCATGATTATCCGATTATAGAGACTAGTTGCTGATGATCCGATATATGCTTCATACGGGGAAGACACAATTCCAGCCCTAGGTCTAGCATGTGACATCAGATAGTGGATCATATTACGTAATACATTATATACTACGCCTGATACAGATTATATATTCCTCGTTGAATATTTCTGGAGAATTGGGTAGGCACGGTGTTTTGCTAGAAGCCAACCATGTCTTATAAATCGGTGAGAATGTGGTACCAGGTACGCACAGATTCGGATAGTCTGATGACCGTATTTACTGCCAACATATACAGGGATCTCTTGGGTCGCTTCCCAAAGATTCACCAATGATATTTGACTCGAACAGAATTAATCTGGGATTAATTATGAGAGAGAAAATTAATCTAGGATTAATTGTGGCAAGAATTATTCTGGGATTAATTCGTCTAGAAGAGAGAACGCGATTAATTTGGAATTAATCGGCAAAGTAAATTTAATAGTTAAATTGGATTTTACTATTTAATTTATTTAATTGGGCTAAAATAATATATTGGATATATTAATTGAAATCGAATTTCAATGCGGAATTAAAATTGGATTTTAATTCGGGCGAACGAATTAATTTGGAATTAATTCGTAAGCGACTATAGTAATAATTTTGTGAGGCATTATTATTTAATTAAATTGGATTTAATTATTTAGCGACGAAAAATTCGTTTAATCGGATTTCACGAACCCGGGCCCAAAGTGTGTTGTGTAAGCCAACTTAGGCTCTGTTTGGTTGGGGGGTTTTGGAGGGGAGGGGAGGGGAGGGGAGGGGAGCAAAATCCCTCCTAAGCCAATTTTTGCTCCCCTCCAAAAGTGGGGGTTTTGGAGGGGAGAGAAAGTGAGCAATTAAATATTAAATGCATTGACTAAATTATCCCTACTTATACATTAAAATCCAAATTATCTTAATTACAAATCTCTCTTATATTTGCTTCACCATTCAATTCTTTTTATTCTCTTATCTTATATTTGTTTTAATTTTATTTTTAATAACACGTATTATGTAGAGCTTTTAATTTTAATTTTATTATTTGTTTAATTCAAAGATAATATAAGCCTATATTGTTTTAAATTTATTTATAAAATGCTTTAAGGATAAAATAGTAAATTAGTTTTAAAATCTCTCACCTATCTTCTTCAACCAAACATATATTTAATTAAAAACTCTCACATCCCCTCCCCTCCCCTCCTTTGAACCAAACATATATTTAATTAAAATCCTCCCCTCCCCTCCCCTCCCCTTCCCTCCCCTCCATTAAAATCTCTCCCCTCCCCTCCCCTCCGTTGAACCAAACAGACCCTTAAATTTGGAATTTAATTGGGTGGGACCCACAACTTACATCAACTTTTTGACAAGTGATGGAAGTGGTTGGCTTGTATTTAATTCTTCGTTTTCCAACACAACCACCAACTTTTTGAAAGTTAAGTCAACAACACTTTTGGATAAGTTTGGAACTATTCACTATCTTCTCTCTTCCCTCTCAAGTGGCCGAACTTCTCCCCTTTTGTTCTTGAATTTTTGTTGCAAAAATTCATCAAGCTAGCACTTAAGGAGTCATTTTAAGGTGATGGGGAAACTCACCCGAGAGTTTAGAACTCAACAAAAGGCTTGGAGCTTCTACATCCTTTGAAAGTTTTGAATTTTCTCATCCGTTCAATGTAAGTTTTTTCACAACTTTACTTAAATTATTCACACACAAATATTGTTTAGAGACCTTGGGCATGTGTAGGACACTAACACAACATACTTCGTGACTTTCACAGATGAAAAGTCAAGATATAGATATTTCTATTTGATGAGACATAAATCAGAAACATTTGAAAAGTTTAAAATATTCTGAAATGAAGTAGAAAAACAAACTGGGAAATTCATCAAGTGCCTTCAATCAGATAGAGGTGGTGAATTCATGAGCAATGAATTCAAAAGTTATTTCAGGGAGAATGAGATTCTTGCTCAATATAGCCCACCAGGAACTCCTCAACACAATGGTATTTCTGAACGGAGAAATCATACATTATTGGATATGGTGCGATCTATAATAAGCTATACAGATCTTCCATATTACCTTTGGGGTTATGCTTTACTTACTACTGCCCACATACTGAATAGAGTTCTATCGAATGTTATTTCTACAACCCCATATCAGATATGGTTCGGTAGAAATTCGATTCGTCAATCCATCGAATGTTATTGTATATTATATTTTATTATTTATTAAAAAATAACTACATTTTCATTTCAACCTTGTTAATAGTAATGTCATTATGCATATTAGATTGATATATAAATATGCTAAGAATGACATCGACCTTAGAATAGTCAAGTAGTAATATTGGACATTGGGTTGTCTGATATTGGAATAGTATTACTACTATAAACCATTCTTAAAGTAAAATATTCCTAGTCGTTGGTTTTGGAATATAGTCGAATTAATATAACCTAGAAGACTAACTAATGTCGCATATTGGAATCGGAGTTCCAATGGTTTAACCCGAAGTACCATGAGTAAGGGAAGCTCGTATAGACATGTGAGTGTTCATTGGAGTGAATACTTAATTACTCAAAGGTGATTCCTAATATTTGAAAGTACACACCACCGTTAATAGGAATCTACTCGAGTCGGGTAGCATTTGTGATCCTTTGACTATAGAATAACATTGATTTTATGTGTGATCCTCCACACTTTGATGCCATATATGTCAGAGACCTTTCATGGTCTGATAGTTAGATGTTCATTTGGTGTGGAACGATGCACTCGATAATCAAGTGTTTATCAAGATATGATCCCTCTGCTCCTATGTGAACCATAAGAGGTTTAGGTATCCATGAAAGTCACAATTCTTAAGACTTTGTCCAAATCCGATCACCTAGGGTGGATCGCATATATTATAAATGGTGTTCTGTTTAGTTTTAAACAATCGTGGACATGTCCACATAAGATACGCGCCTCGAAAACTTGATAGTGTAATCTATATTTCCTAAGCACAACTCAGATAGCTTATGACGGATGGATTGTTAAAAATATGCGATGACCTCGAATTATATAGTTCAGAAAGATCGTTCGTGTTCTTCGTGAATTTGGTTGTGGCCAAATTGCTTACATATAAGCTAGGCTTATATGACGAACGTGTCTAGACTTAAAGAGTCCGACAATATAAAGTGTACTCGTTGAGTACTTGGGTGACCGATAATTTTTTATAATAAAAATTAATTGAATTATAATTATCAATTAAAATAATTAAGTGTTATTGGATTACATTAATTATTTACTTTGACCCAATTGGATTAATTGGATTAATCTAAAATCACACAAGGATTTTGTTGTAATTTTATAAATATCTCTATCATTGGAGGATATTTTGGTAATTACAAATATATAATAATATGTGTATTTGGCTTGATTTAATTAGATTCAATCAAAGTGGTAGACATTCAACTAATCCATTAATTAAACTTTATCTTGATTTAATTGGATTAAATCAAAGTGGTAAACAAAGGTGATTGGTCACACCTAATTATACATATTTGGACAAATTATATTAAGCCAACATAAAAGTTGATTAGAACTTTTATTAACTAAAAATTGCATAAGTTTTGCTATAAAGGCAAACTTGAGCAAGTTTTTAAACAAGCATTAAGCAAAAGAAAGAAATATTAGCCTAAGTAAAGTTTTTGTGAGAGCAGCTTTGAAAGTTCTCTACAACAACAAGGAGAAGAAGAATAGATATTGGAACCAAGCTTGCTAGCTTTGGAAGTTCTCGACAACTTTTCAACAATGAGAAGAAGATTTGATCTTGGAATCAAGCTTGCTAGATAAGTTTGATCTTCTCCAAAGCTACGTTTTCATTAGTGAGTTATCATTAGTGAAACATGCAGTGATATATTATGTATTGGATAAATAATAACATAGCTTGATGTTGAAATTAGGCTAATTAATTATGTACGGATGCTTTGGAAGCATAAACACAATATGCTTATAATTTGGTCAAAATGTTTATGTTGGACATAAACATAATATTAGAGTTCGGAACTCTAGTTGATAGTTTGGAGCTATAGCTACCATTCTAAAATCACTTCACCACTTTTAAGTGACCTATAATTGTTCATGAGTCATTTTATTTTGGAATTCTATTTTGAATTGTGTTTTGATTCATATATATATTTGTTATAATACACGTGTTGAAGTTGGTTTTGATTTAAAATTATTTTGGGTGATTTTAAAAGTGTTTAATGTTTTAAATATATATATAGTACTGAAAGCCAAGAGCATTGCGTTGCAACGCAATATGTTGCACTATAACGTAGCGTACCAAGCTGTGCAGCTTCATGCTACTCAAGCAGCATGCTGCTGTAAGCTATATGCTGCTGCCAGATGCATGATACGCAAGCAGCATGCTTTGCATGTTGCTTGCGCACATGCGTTCACTCGGCCCGGGCGATACCCTCCTTCTCCAGAGTTATCTCGAATTATTTTTTTTTTGGACTCTGATTTATCCCCGATTTTTCCCTATACACTCATAATGGAATATATTATTTCATTAAATTATTTAAAAATACACCCATTCTTGATATCTATGGGTTAGACCAACTTATGCTGCGCGGGGCACCGATCCGACCCTAGGGTCTCATATCCGCCCTATCAGATGGCCCGAGGTTGAATATTTTACCTCTTGTGGTCTTTCGATTAGAAAGGCTCGGGGTCGAATGATTTCCCATTTAGCCTTACTATGTTAATGACACGATGAGAGAGTGTTACCTCGTGGCCAAAAGTGTTGGAATGACTCAAGGTCAGATGATTTCCCCCGAGGATTTTGTGATTGAGATAGCTCGAGGTCAGATGATTTTCCCCGAGGCCTTACTGTGTTAATGGCACGAGGAGGAAGTGTTCCCTCATGGCCAAGAGTGCTGAGAGGGCTCAAGGTCGGATGTTTTCCCTCGAGGCTTTTTACGATTAGAATGGCTCGAGGTCAGATGATTTCCCCTGATGACTTACTGTGTTAATGGCACGAGGAAAGAGTGTTCCCATGTGGCCAAGAGTGTTGATTTATGGCTCAGGGTCCAAAGTTTTCTTCTAAGGCCTTCGTATGTCGATGGCACAAGAAGAGTGTGTTCCCTTATGGCCAAATGTCAAATGGCTCGGGGATGGAAGTTCTCCTCCGAGACCTTTGCTAGGATGAGTTCCTCGAGGTTAGAGTTTCTCCCTCGAGGCCTTATTACTTTGTTAGCATCAATAGGAGGGTTACATTTCCTCGATATTATGTGATTGAATGGCATGGGGTTGGAAGTTCCCCCAATGCCTTGCCTTGTGATCAGTACCAGGGTGGATTTATCCTTTGTAGCATAGTCTTCAAGATGCATTGGAAAGGGAGAAATTGAGGCCTCTATTCACTTCCAAATTAGGCTATACGCCAAGCAACATTAGATTAGGTCAGTTTTAAGGGGAATGGATTGATAGGGTTTGCTAGCTGTGACCATCATGAAGATGAGATTTTTATGAAGATTTTCAGCTAAGTTCCAGTCAGCATCGACTTAGGTCAGCCTGAAGAGGATTGAGTGGGTTGGGGAAATTACAGCCCTTAGTGAAGGTGGGGTATTTACTGATTTTCGCTAAGTATGGAATGAGGCCTCAGTACAATGAATTGGATTGGCTTGTGGTCGAATTATATTACTTTTTATGCTACTAGAAGGGCATCAGACTACCTTATTAATATGGTAGGGTCATAATGCCAGCAATGAAGAAGGAATGGTTCTCAACGGGTCAGATTACAGGAGTTGGTCCTTTAATTTGATCCAGTTATTATCAAGTTTGAGATTACAAGTCGGAAATTATTCCAAGTGTTGAAAGTGTAGTTGCCCTAGATCGGGACTTTGCTCAGTGTGTGCATCAGGGAGTGCAATATACATAGATAAATAGGAAATAAATATTTTCATTCATTTGTAAGGTCAGTTAGATTATTTCCCCCCTTATGATTTTCAATGGCTAGGGCATGTCATGAGCAGGAGCAGAAGCAAATGCATGAGTGTTGTCAATCATGGGTAGTAGAAGAGCGTCCTCATGATGAGGAGGTATAGCGGTTAGGGGAGCTGGATCTTGCACCATTGGGGCTGCCTCCTTGGGGATCTCTTCCTCATGGGCCTCCTCAAAAGCCTCCTCCATTTGAGATTCTGAGGATTCGGTGGAGGTCACTCAAGTCTAACCCTTGGAACTTTTCAGCAATGAGGTCCACCGACCTCTCCAAACCTTTAATCAGGGCATTGATCCGCGCCACCTCTTTGTGCTTCTTAGTTTGGACCTGAAATGAGGCCAGTTCAAACTTAACATAGCCAAGTTCAGCCTTCACAGAAGTCAGCTCCTCCTTTGTCATAGTCAATTTTGCCTGTAGCTTTTTGTGTCAAAGGTACGTACAGTAGCTTCAGCACAGGCATCATCGCGCTCCTTTTTCATAACAGTGCTTGCCCTGCATAGTGATTCAACCTCGGCTTGTTTCTCAGCCAAGGCTTTTTTAAATTTTTGCTCCTTTCGAGTCAGCTCAGTCTATAATATCTGGGCCTAACCCCCTTCCTCGACTATGTTGGTGGCCATCGCATAGGCCAACTGCATAAAAAGAAGATCCGGTCAGTATGTGAAGTTAATTAATACAAAGAGAAGATCGGGCTAAAGCTTCTTACCTCGTGAAGAGTATTACCTACTCGGGTGATGAAGTACCCTGATTGGATTGTCTCCATCTCCTGAGCATTTTCCAGAGCCACCCCCTTGTCCATTTAGTTGAGGGTCGTCAGGAGGTGGCCCATTTGGGGCTGGAAGTTCACGGGTGAGTCGTCCATCCCGAGCAGCTGAATGGTTTTCATTTCCTGAGTAGTGGGGGCCATCGAGGCCTTCCCCTTTGATTTTGCTGCTTGCCTTGGGACGTTGTTTCCTCTAAGCAAACTTCGGTTGTTTCACCACCGACCGTACGTGCACGCCTTTTTTGTTGCCTCGGGGGTTGTGGTGGTGGTGTTTGAGTGTTTTATCTTGCGGATGATGGTGGTAGTGGTGTAATAAATTGGGGTCGAAGAGCACTTGGCCCGCATTGAGCCTGGCATTTCCTAGAACCTGAAACGTGGAAATGGTTGATCCTCTTTTAAGACATTGCTGCATAAGAAATAAAATACAAGTTAGAAGGTAAGAAAGTGTGATTGGGTCAAATAAAAAGTGGAGAACGGCAAGAAATAATAAATAAAGTTGTTTGCGCAGATTTTACGCTTGCAGGGAAAAAGAGCGTGTAAGGTTCAAACCTCCTGAGACAAAATCCCAGCAAGGGGTGTATTGAATCAAGTGAATAAGCCTCCAAGGGGCACAAGCACACAAGTTACAGTCCTAGGTTACAAGCTAAGAAATAAAAAGATAAAATATGCTCGATTGAGTCTTCATTTTTTGTTTCCCTTTCTCTTGGGATAGGCGAGCTTTTATAGTGCCGCTTGGTAACTGACTTGGGCAGTTCTACCATTCCTTTGCAGTTATGAATCATGCTTGTAACTGCTGGGTTGTGTGTCCTAACTGCCTGATCGTGGAGGAACAACTGCCTAACTGCTTCGATAGTGAAGGTAACTGCATCGCACTTTTCGCCCTGACCATTGGCTCGATCGTCCCAAGTTCTTTTATCGTTCTTCGCTCCATCGGCCCTTCTTTTCTTCGCACCTCTTCTCGTTCTAGGACGAATTCGTCCTGCGGGGATTTTATCGGCCAACAATTGTCCCCCAAATTTACCTCGATTGAACTGAGAGGGACGATCGAGGTGAATTTCATCTTTTGTTGTGGTTCGTTCTTCCTTCACTCCTGGTCTGTAGTAAATAGATGCTTTTCATTCCCGCCTGACCAACTATCTGGTTCTTCCTTTCTGGGGAAAACCATCACCCTGGAGGGTATCGAGGCGATCTTTGCCGGTCAATGCTTCCCTCATTTCAGGGAAGGTCACAGCTCCAATTGAGGGTTCATCTGGCATCAATTTCCTTTCGCCTTTTGAAAGACCAGCCCATCGTATGGCTGGTTCCTTAGTCCTGAGAACCCGTACTCCCAAGTAAGCAGCATGCCCCGAGTGAATACGCTTAAGCAAGCCATTGCTAATGAGCGTGACCTACTCACCACCTGGGGGATGCAGTATCTTCCGCACAATTGCCTGTTGATGTAATAAATGGCTCTCTCAACATTTATGTCGTCGTCCTGTGCGATCATCCCAGCTATGGACTGCTCTTCAGCTGCTATGTACAACTTTATTGGTTTCCCTGACACTGGAGGTGCCATTACTGGTGGCTGTGATAAATACCTCTTCAGACTGTCGAATGCTTGTTGGTGCTCTTCGGTCCAGACGAATTCGTCCTCTCCCTTTAGCTTTAATAGGGAGGAGAATGCCCTGGTTTTCCCTGGGGGCTCAATTCATTGCTGACATAAGTTATGCGCTTATTGTATTCATCCCCCAGATTTACCTCTTCTAGAGCATCCTGTCCTCTTGAGAAGTTTGTCTTGCGTCATCCGTTCAGCGCGTATTCGTCCTCCAGTGCGTCTTCTCCCTCTATCAAACAGTCCACCCCACACAGTTCTTTTACCTTATCCTCCATCTGGTGCGTCAGCAGCTTCCCTCTTAAAGCCGAAACAGCGGCCAGCGCCTCGTCCTCATTTTTTTGTTCCAGAACGTAGGCCATTAAATTGGCCTTATAGGCCACAAGGGCGGCTTGCTCCTTACTCTGGCCGTGCTCCATTGATACCGACGTATGTGGGTTCTCCGAAGACCACTGTGGTTGGTCTTGTTTGTGCGAACAGGTCGTTTAACAATCCAGCGAGGCATGGCTCGTCATTCTGGGCTACGATGGTTGGGCTCTCTCCTTCGTTCAAAACTATGGTTGGCCCGTAATTTCCCTCATACATATAGTATTCGGCCGAGTTCGTGTCTGCGGCGAAGGGCTTGTTGTCGGCGTGTACGACTTCCACTTCATCCCTTTGGTTCCAGAAAACCAGGCACTGATGGAGGGATGATGGGATGCATCGGCTGCCATGTATCCAGTCTCGTCCCAGAAGCATATTGTATGAGGTTGGCCCATCTATGACGAAAAACACCACCGTCTTCGTAGTGCTTCCCACCTGCAAGTCCAGTGGTATAACTCCTTTCGCGGTCGTCGCTCCTCCGTTAAAACTGGTGAGGACTACTTCTGTGGGGAGGAGGTCCTCCTCGGACTTGGCCAAATGCCCCAGCATCCTAACTGGAATTGCATTGATGGCTGCTCTGTTATCAATCAGTACTTTGGATATGGGGATGCCATTGGCCTTCGCCTTCACGTACAATGGCCTTAGATGTTTTGTCATCTAAGCTGGCGGCTTTGGGAAAATTAATTTCCCTGACGTGCCAATTTCCATGGCTTGATCTCCCTTTTTGTTGATTTGGGACGACTCTTCTTCCATATCCCACCAAGAAGGTAGCAGTGTGGGAGGTACCTCCTGGGAGATGTGATTGATGGTCAACCTTCTCTTCTCGGCCTTGGTGACAGCCCGTTTTACCTTAGGCGTTCCATACAGAACGAGGAATGGGTATTGTCCTAGGTCTTCTCCCAGTGTTCCGACTGCTGGATTCCCGGCCTCATATAGTTCTTTCAGAAGCCAATTTTGCGAAACTCCAATTCTCCTGGCTTCCGTCCTAACATCAATCTCCTCTTCTATATCCGTCAGTTCTTCCTCTTCGGCCTCTCGGCTTGCAGTATTTCCGTCTGTTATGGAGAGTGCCGCAAATTCGGCCTCATCTCCCTCATAAATATCGTCACTCTGACCAGCTTCCCCATTGTCATTTCCCCGGAACTCTCTGGGCAACAAATAGTGATTTGCCACGACTGGTGGCATGCTGCCGAATTGGATGACGATGGGGGGCTCCTCATCATCGGTCCCGTCCCGTTTCCTTCCATGAAGCTTAGTGTACTCGTCACCATTGGTCTCTTTCCTTCTTTTCTCGCCATGTGCCTTCTTGTGGTCTTTTGACTTCTCTGTGGCATGAGGGCAATGGCCGGTGGCAGCCTTTGCCTCGTTCTGTCGGCGCATCATGCGGTCGTAGTTCCTTTGGTGCCTCCTCAGCTGTGTCCTTGTCATTTCATATATGGGAGGATATTTTTCGTCTACCCGCCGCCCTGAGTTCGCCTGCTGTCCTAGGTATGACTTTCGGTATGAGTGCCACACATTGGGCCGATGGATCTTTGGCCGAAACATCCTCACGTTCTGGATGAAGTTCGAATTTTCTCCATAGAACCTTGGCGCAAAGGTTCGTGGTTGCCAGGACGATTCTCTCTTCACAGGCCCTCGCAAAGTGTCTTCTAGCTCTTTCATCCATTCAATGTTGTTCTTGCATCTCACACAAATATCTTTCTTGTCCTTTCGTTCTGCAGGTTCCTTGATCCTCTCCAGCGCGCTCGGGCGGTGGCGGTGTTGTCTTTCATCCTGCACTACCATTACCCTCAGCCGGTTTATCCTTGTAGGGACTGGGTTGATCATATTTAACTCCGTCGATTTCGAGAAAGGATTATTGTCTACTGCCATCTTCTTTTCGAACGTGATTCGTCCAGATTCTATGGCATCCTGTAAAACATTGCGAAAAACAAGGCAATTGTTAGTTGTGTGAGACCATGCATTATGCCATTTGCAGTATTTTTTACTGCCGATTTGCTCGGCTGTTGGCAACGTATGTCTGTCGCTCAAGCTGATTTGCTTATCTTTGTGCAATTGGTCAAATATAGCTTCGACTTTAGTAATGTCGAGGAGAATTTTCTGCTCTTTTTATCGCTCGTCTCATTGGTTTGGGGTTCTGCCCAAGTTTTGCAGACGTAGGGTTTCCCTTTCACCAATTCGGCCAAACATAGATCGGCCGAATCGGCGTTCACTTCGCCCATCTCGTAGTCAATGTTTCTGTAATACGTCCCTTTGCTCGAATTTTCATCTGCTCCTCTTCTCGTAATAATCGCTCATAGCGCACCACACTGGTAGTGAGTTGGGGAAGGTCCCAAAACTCACGATCCTGGAACTTCTTCTTCAGATCGAGATTCAGGCATCCTTGAGCGATTCTTACGAACTCCTTTTCGGGCAAAGGCACGTAACATCGGCCTCGGGCTACTTAAATCATTGTAGAAACGTCTCGGCCCATTCCCATGGCAATTGTCTCAAATTTGCCAAATCAGCTAAGGCCACTTCAGATTCGGCCTTATAAAACTGCGCATGGAACAGTTGCTCCATTTCCTGTCAACTTTCTATTGAATTGGCTGGTAAGCTGACATACCAGGAGAAAGCCACCCCTGATAACGAACCATGAAACAACCTTAGTCTATGGAAATCATTGACTTCCCCACACTGAAGGGTGAAGCGTCATATGTGCTCCATAGTGGAAACTTCTCCAGATCCCGTAAAGAGGGTAAAATCTGGTATCCTGTAATTCATCGGCCAAGGATAAGCCATATCGACCCAATCAGGGTAAGGCTTCCGATATCTAGGCCGAATTGGTCGTATACCTATACCGAATTGGTTTTGCAGGATTTCGGTCATTTGCTCCATTAGCATATCGTTGCCATTGAATGGCACAGCTATAGGGGGCGGTTGCGGCCCTCTCGGGAGTGGGACGTAATCATGATTATGTCACTCGGAAGTTTGGACACCCTGAGGCACCACGATTTCATGTTGAGCCATATTTGGCCCTTGGTGAATGTTTGGCCCTAATTTTGGCCGTGCCCTTCAGGGCTCGTCCCTCCTCTAGGAACCATAGGGGTATTGGTTCCTTGCAGGGGAACACCACTAGGACCAGCTTCCTGACCGCCTACTGTAGGGAGAGGCGTGGTCGACGGCAGCGCTGTTCCGCCGCTTATACATTTGGCCACCAATTCGTTCATTGAGCTTAAGTGTTTGGCCATATTTTCATAGTGCAAGTTACTAGTCGATACGAATTTGTCCAAACATGCGCATTTTGGAGCCTGACCTGTTCGAAGACATCCTGTGTGAATTCACCAATCAATGCGCGCACCGTATTAGGGCTGAGCTCCCTCATTGGTTCGTACCGGCTGACATCTGCTAGACCCTCGAACTGACCCACTATGGTTGGAACGTTGGGCTGGTTGGCTTGCTCCAGTCCACCTTCCTCCACGGTTGAGCCAGTCTGAGCGTTTCTTTTCGGAGGCATATCCACTTTGTTACACCAATCCTCCCACTGTGGTCGCCAAAAACTGTTTGCGCAGATTTTACACGTGCAGGGAAAAAGAGCGTGTAAGGTTCAAACCTCCTGAGACAAAGTCCCAGCAAGGGGTGTATTGAATCAAGTGAATAAGCCTCTAAGGGGCACAAGCACACAAGTTACAGTCCTAGGTTACAAGCTAAGAAATAAAAAGATAAAATATGCTCGATTGAGTCTTCATTTTTTATTTCCATTTCTCTTCGGATAGGCGAGCTTTTATAGTGCCGCTTGGTAACTGACTTGGGCAGTTCTACCATTCCTTTGCAGTTATGAATCATGCTTGTAACTGATGGGTTGTGTGTCCTAACTGCCTGATCGTGGAGGAACAACCGCCTAACTGCTTCGGTAGTGAAGGTAACTGCATCGCACTTTTCGCCCTGACCATTGGCTCGATCGTCCAAGTCATTTTATCGTTCTTCGCTCCATCGCCCTTCTTTTCTTCGCACATCTTCTCGTTCTAGGACGAATTCGTCCTGCGGGGATTTTATCGGCCAACAAAGTATAGAAGAGATCGGTTAGTAACTACCAGTCCTTCTACCAGCCGGAAGAGGGGTGTCTGGTATAGGGCCCGCCTCAAGCCAGAGAGAGTTATGGACCAGGTCTAAGTAGTGGCCCACGTACTAGGCTCTCTGTAGACACTGCATTTTTGCATATCATGCCCAATGACGAGTCTCGTAAGGAGGCACTACCTTTTTCATGTCATGGAAGTTACAGGAAACAGACGTCGGAAGGGTAAAGTCGGAAATCAGAATTATGGTTGGATTTAACTTGGTTATCTAGCTTCGATTTGATCGTTGGATCTCCGCGTATGCTCGGCCCGAGAACCCATAAGCCACTTACCAAATCCATGCACCAAACCCAAATACTCAAGCCCACCAAAAGAACCCAAATCCATACCCAAACATACCAAAAGAACCACACCTCACGCCCAAACACCATACCACACATCCACATTTCCTTTATTTTCCAAATCATTAAATATTCCCTCCATTTTTCAAACACAACCCCACACCATTTAATTCTCACGCCACTTTCAACACCAATTTAATAACCTCACATGCCTCACCCCTCTCATTTTCAAAAGTTTGCCTACCCATTAAATAAACCTAAACCCTCTAACCCCCACCAATAACAAACATTAATTGCCTCATTCCCCACTCACCATTATAAAAAACAAAGGCAGAACACCTTGCTCCAGGGGGGAAAAGCTAGAAACCATGCACGTGAAATATACATAAACACCATAGCCACACGTCCCCATTCCCTTCAATAAGCTAAAACACTCAAGCGCCTATCCCCACTAATCAACCTTCAGCCCTTCATCACGCACACACTACACTCACACACACCACATTTAAATAAAACCTCCTCTTCACACGCCATAGGCCCCCAGACATCAAGCAAAAACCGACCACAACACTGCCACCATCACGCATCAGCCCCTTCACTGCCTTTGATCACGCACTCACCATTTTCCCAAAGCAGCTCATCACTTCCATCCACTGCACATTAATTTCCCTTTAACACGCCAACAAATCTCACCCCAAATTGCCTCTTCACTGCCCTGAAGTTCACGCCCCATATAGCCCCATTTTCCTTTTAAAAAACGCCACAACTGACTCTATTTCACCACCCCACTGCTCACGCCTTAAGACCTTGAACCAGCCCCTACATTCAGCTTCCAATTCATGCCATTCAGCCCTCCATTTTAGCCTCTGATCCACGCTCATTGCAGCCCCTATTGATCACGCAAACTGCCCCCATTACAGCCCCTATTGATCACGCAAACAGCAGCCCATAACTATTGGAAATCACCCCTAAAACAGCAGCCCAAAGTACCACGAAGCAGTAGCCGAAGCAACTAGAACAGTGACCTGAAGGACAGCAGCAAGGCGACAGCAAAACAGAGGGAAAACAGCGAGCAAATCAGCAGGATAACCAAGGAAAAGGACAACCAGTGAACCAGAAAAGTTGCGGAACATCAACCCTTCCGGCGGCCGTGAAACGCGCTTCCAAAAGACAACAGAAAAAGGTTAGACCTGAGGGTTTATATTATAAAATTCTCTCACATGAAAAATGTATTTTATGTGTTTAATGTGTTAAATTAATTTAGTATGTTGTATGAAACTTATTTGCATGAAATAATGATTTAAGAAATGTATTTTTGTTTGATTAACATGAATGATTAGTTTAGCATGTCATTTAGAATTAGTTTACATGAAATAATGACGTAGAAATGCATGTAGTTTATTTGGCTATTTTAGCATGTCATTTAGAATTAGTTTACACGAAATAAATGCAATTTATGTTTCGGTCGCATGAATGTTATTAATTAGTACGTGATGTAATTTTGGGTGAATGGAATATGTGTTCCTTTTTTGTGGTATATTGGATGGAAACCCGGACATAAATTCCATAGCCGAATCCGAATGGACGGTAATATGGTTTGCACTCGGGATATAACGCCCCGTACCACTTAATAGGCTCACGTATTTCATTTCACTTAAATTTGTATTGAAGCATGATTATGTTGTTGTAATGTTTTATTTTAAGCGTTGTGATTATTATTTTTGTATCAAATTTAAGTTGTAATGCGCTTAGAATAATCTCCACCAATGCATCTCGTAACTAGGTTAATATTACACAAATCCAATCATTACAAATGACATAAGTAAGGGACCATTCCGAACCCAACGGTTTGAGGTCTTCCCTTGCGAGGGGTGAGTGCGGCCTTAAATCATTTTCCCGGTTCACACCGGGTGGCGACTCCATCATTCTCCGGTTTAGTCCCCCGTGGGCTACTCCGTACTCCCAACTAGGCCCTGAGTCTAGAACAGCATGCGTCGCCAGTTTCTGTTGTCTACAGTCTGGCGACTCCACTGGGGATAGAGAATCGGCCTCGAAACATGTCTTGTAATGGTTGGATTTGTGTTTTAATTAACCATGTTTACTGTAAGTTTAAGGAATTTAATCAAAGACATTGTTAGGGCTAGGTGATGTTTGGTGTCTTCCTTCACTCACTACCTTTTTACAAGGAAAAGCTGGAAGACACCTAGATGATCATTTTCCTAGGGGATGTTTGGTGTCTTCCTTCACTCACTACCTTTTTACAAGGAAAAGCTGGAAGGCATCTAGATAATCATCTCATGTGATAGACTAATTTGGAGGACTCGTTGTTTATTCCTGTCACCAAGCGATAAGAGCCTAAGGGGCTTGGGTATCCACTGCGAGCCTTGCTCCGCCCTCCCTCTGGGGAATCTACAACGGGAAGTCCATTTGACAGTTAGTCACATACCTTAACTTGTTGACATATAAGGTGCACTCACTTGGTCGTTTGAACCCTTGAATGGGGAGTCCTAGTTGTGGGTAATCCTTTGTCAATAAGGGCCTTTGTTTACATTCTTGAAACCTACACATGAACCTTAGTTTTTATGACCTTTAGAAATTATTTACTATGCTTGTGTTTGGGAACATTGTCGCTTGGATCTATTTGGACCACTTGTCATGGGATATGAGCTTGTTGGGCCATTTAAACTGGGACAAGAACGTATTTCATGACTATTGGGCCAAAGGCTTCTAAGTGATTAATGAGCCGCTTTGTGATTGTGTTCGGGACGTTACTATTTGGATTTAGTCGGGTTCTTTGCCATGAGATGTGAACTCATTGGGCCATTTAAACTGGGATGGGTTCACTCTTATGATAATTAGCTCGAAAGATCCTAAAATAATAACGAGCCGATTTGTTTGAGAGTTTTAATTTATTTAGTATGCTATATGTACCTCATACACCTCACGCATACATGCATCATGCTAACCCTTTGTTTTAAAAAGCCATCATAGATACCTGTTGGGTTAGGGAAGGGAAAAGACTCACCAAGAAGACAGTGACAACCATGAGTGAATCCGGCAATGAGGTATCCCGCATGGATCAGTTAGAGAACGGTCTCGCCAAAATTACTGAACAGTTGCAAGCCTTGACTACTGCTATGGCTGGTATGACTGTGCCCCGTGCTGGGGGAAATTCTGAGAATGTGAGACATGAGGAGCCTCCGATTGGGTTGAGGGATGATACCCCCACTTTTGATGATGATATGGCAGAGTATGCAGCAGGCAGAGTATCTGGGTCACAAACAGAATTACAGAAACTTCGGGATCAGGTTGAGTCAGTTACCCGCAAGATGAGGGGTAAGAATGAAGATTTGCTGGATTATGACACACTGACCTTCGAGGAACAATTGCCAGCACAGTTCAAGATGCCTGATATGGCTAAGTTTAACGGGAATGGGGATCCAAGGGTGCATCTCCGACAGTTTGTATCAGTTATGAGTTCAGTTGGCTTATCCCAGCGCCAAGTGCAGAAAATGTTTGGAATGTCGCTCGAGGGAGCTCCGGTGGTGTGGTACCACAGTTTAGAGAAGAAAGTGAAGGAAGATTGGAGAGAGTTGGCTGATGCTTTCCTGAAGCAGTATGTCACTGACCTAGAAATCGATCTATCACTCCGCGATCTGGAGAATGTGAAGCAGAAATCGGAGGAAAGTTTTAAGGAGTACGTAGACCGATGGAGGAGTCAGCTGTTGAAAATGCAAACTAGGCCCTCGGAGAAGGACCAGATTAAAATGATCATCAAGGGCACCAAGCCCTCCATTTACAGCAAGTTGAGGAGGATGACTTCCATGATTACAGACTTTCGGCAGTTGAGGGAAACTGTCATGGACATTGAGGAAGAAGAGGCCGAGAGTAGAAAATTCTATGGTTTGAACAGAAGGCCCATTGGAGGAACATCGGGAACAAAGCCCGTTTCTGCTGAGATTGCTGCTATCCGGAACCGAAGATTTTCCAACTTTGGAAGACCTCTGTCAAAGGTGCTAGAGAAACTGAAGAGACAAGGGCTCTTAAAACCTGTGGAAGCCAAACCATTACCCAATCCCCTACCACCACATTACGACCTAAGCCTTTACTGTCACTTTCACCAGCAAAAAGGCCATGACACTGACAATTGCACCCGACTCCGCCATGAAATCCAAGACCTGATAGACTCCAAGAAAATACCTGACCCAGAAACAGAACAGCCTAACACACACAGAAACCCCTTACCCAATTACCGTGCCGTACCACCACCAACCTATATGATCAATTCTGGCCTCCCGGAAGACCTTGTCCTAAAATCCTTTCACCATCAAGCCTTTTGCCTGGGAATCTGGGACAGTGCTAGTGAAGAGGAGACTGAGCAGGAAAAGAACTTTTGGCTTGATTTCTCTAGCAGTGACGAAGAAGAAGTAAGGGGAATGACGCGCAGTGGCCGTTTTTACAATGATATGGCAGAGAAGGGTAAGGAAGTCCTGACAGATGGTAGAGAAGTGATTGAGACTGCAGAAAATACTGAGGAGGATATGGTGCTAAGGCAATTAAGGAAGACTAGAGCACAAGTGAGTATCTGGGAACTACTGTGTGCATCTCGGGAGCATAGACAGGCTATGGTTGAGGCTTTGAGCAAGATTGTGGTATCGGAGGATGCCAACCCCGCAATGTTTGTGGGGTCAGTTCAGAAAGAAGCTTTACAGATATCTTTTTCTGAGGATGAACTCCCAGCAGAAGGGAGGAATCATAACAGGCCTCTATTTATCAGGGCCGAGGTGAGGGGCAAGAGAACTTCATGTGTAATGGTGGATGACGGTTCGTCCATCAATGTGTGCCCGCTAAAAATTTTGGCGAGATTGGGTATGAAAGCAACAGACTTGGACCCCTCCAGTATGACTATCAAGGCTTATGATGACAGTAAGCGGGGAGTTGAGGGCACCTTTGTGGCTATGGTCAAGGTAGGGCCGATTGAAGATGAGGTGGAGTTCACAGTGCTGGACATCCCGGCCACTTTTGCCTTATTGCTGGGAAGGCCTTGGTTTCACAAACTTGGGGGCGTGCCTTCCACTTTGCATCAGATGATCAAATTCCCGTATGGAGGAGAAATTGTCACTATCCGGGCTGAGACAGATAATGCCGTGGCTGCCTTGGAGATACAGCCTTTCACGAGGTTTCAGGTGTCAGCTACTTTCGAAGAATGGGTGGATCCTAGGGTGGCTAGGATTATGGAAAAAATGAAGTTTGAGCCAGGAAAAGGTTCAAAATTGCCAGATTTCCGAGGACAGAATACTAGGAAGGGTTTGGGGTACAAGTCTGATGAAGAGAAGCCAAAGGCCAAGAAAAAGGGCCTGAAACTGATGGAATATTTTGTAAAAGCTTCAGGATATCAAGGAGAGCCTGAACCTGTGGAAGTTAATGGAATTGTGGTACCGGGGTTTGAAATCTTCCAGGATATGTTGGGTGAACAGCTGACAGTCAAGGGAATTGAGAAGAAAGAAGAGAGAATTGGGAGGAAGAACTGATGAAGATGGAGAGCATGACTCTGGGAGAGGTTGAAAAGCCTGAGGAGGACCTGATTGCAGAGGAAGAAGTGTCTATAGATGATGAAGACATTTGCCTTCCTGATTTGTTTGAATGTACTTCCGCATTATCCAATAAAGACATTTCTTTTGCTTACTTGCCTGAGTCATTTCCATTTACTCCGCATGAATCAAGCATATTTGATATCAGTTCCGCCAGAACTACTGCATTTAACCTGGGTACGCTGGAGAACCCCAAAGTAATTCTGATTGCAAGCGAAGTTACCTCTGAAGAGAGGGAGAAATTAGAAGAAGTGTTGGTCAGATATGCCAGAGTGTTTGCTTGGTCCTATGAGGACATGCCTGGGGTAGACAGAAACATCGCCCAGCACACAATACCAACTTATCCGAATATGAGGCCAGTAAAGCAGAAACTCCGACGGATGAGACCGGAATGGGCCGAGAAAGTCAGAGAGGAAGTTAAGAAACAGATAGATGTGGGATTCCTGGAAGTAGTGAAGTATCCAGAATGGTTGGCTAATATAGTGCCAGTGCCGAAGAAAGACGGGAAAGTCAGGATGTGTGTAGACTACAGAGATCTCAACAAGGCTTGTCCGAAAGATGATTTTCCCCTACCACATATAGATGTCCTGGTCGACAGTGCGGCTTTATCTGCCATGTATTCATTTGCGGATGGATTTTCAGGTTACAATCAGGTTCTCATGGCTGAGGAAGACAAACACAAGACTGCATTTGTTACTGAGTGGGGCACTTACTGCTACAAGGTAATGCCATTTGGACTCAAGAATGCAGGAGCTACTTATCAGCGAATGGCCACTACACTTTTCCATGATTTGATGCACAAGGAAATCGAAGTGTATGTGGATGACATGATGGTGAAATCAGAGACAAGAGTTGGGCACATTGAAGCATTGGAAAGATTCCTTCAGAGAGTTGACAGATACAACCTGCGGCTTAATCCCAAGAAATGTGTGTTTGGGGTGACATCAGGGAAATTGCTTGGCCATACAGTGGGAATGGGCGGAATAGAGGTAGACTCCGAGAAGATCAAAGCAATCACAGAGATGTCTGCACCAAAGACAGAAAAGGAAGTCAGAGCGTTCTTGGGAAAATTCAGTATATCAGTCGGTTCATTGCCAAGTTGACATCAGTATGTGAGCCCGTTTTCAAACTGTTGAGAAAAGATCAGCCAGTGAGATGGAACGAGCAATGCCAGACCGCCTTCGACAGGATCAGAGAGTACTTGGTGGAGCCACCTGTATTGAAGCCTCCGAGGCTGGGCAGACCTTTGATACTGTATTTGGCTGTAGAATCAGAAGCACTGGGGGCAATGGTGGTACAGGCAGATGAGACAGGGGTAGAACATGCAGTTTACTATCTGAGTAAGAAGATGCTCCCGTATGAGGCTCGGTATCAAGAGGTTGAGAAGATCTGTCTTGCGGTGATATGGGCTTCCAGAAAACTACGGCATTATTTCCAGTCATATAAGATCCAGGTAGTGGCAAAGGAGAATCCTCTGAAATATCTTCATTCAGTGCCTTCACTAGTGGGAAAACTGGGCCGATGGTTGGTATTGTTGACAGAGTTTGACGTCGAGTATCTCACCTCCAAAGTGATCAAGGGGCGAGCAGTAGCAGAGTTCCTAGCATTACAACCTGTCGAGGGGGATCAGTATAAGTTTGAGTTTCCAGATGAAGAGATCCAGGCAATAACAGTCCAGAGATGGAAGATGTATTTTGACGGAGCAGTGAATCATAAAGGTGCCGGAATTGGGATCGTGATAGTGACCCCCGAGGGAGAGACTTTGCCGATGGCCAAGAGGTTGACATTCAGAGTGACTAACAACATGGCCGAGTATGAAGCATGTGCTTTTGGTTTGACGGCATTGATGGCCTTGAAGGCCGAGAGTGTGGAAGTCTACGGAGATTCTATGTTGGTGATCCAGCAGATGCGAGGAGAATGGGAATTGAAAGAAGAACGGTTGAAGCCTTACCTCTTTCATCTCAGAGAGTTGGCACAGGTTATCCCAGAGTGTAAGTTTCAGCACTTACCGAGAGAAGAGAATCAGATGGCGGATGCATTGGCTACACTTGCAGCTACCTGGGAGAATCCAGAAAAGTTAGTGATGAGACCGTTGATACTGATAACGGCAAATAAACCTGCTTATGAAATAGAGAGAATTCTGGAGGTTGAGGTCGACGACAGCAAACCTTGGTATTTTGACATTCAGAGGTATCTGGAGCGTGGTGAACTCCCAGAAGGGGCAGGTAGAAAAGACAGAATAGCCATTCAGAAGTTAGCTTCCCAGTATATGACTATGAGAGGAGAACTGTACAAGAGACAGGCGAACGGCATTCAGTTGAAATGTCATAGAAGAGAAAGAAGAAGCTCAGAAAGTGATGGGAGAGGTACACGCCGGGGTATGTGGTCCGCACATGAATGGGTTGAATTTGTCCCGCAAGATAGCGAGACAGGGTTTTTATTGGTCAACCATGGAAGCAGATTGCGCGAAGATGGTAAAGCACTGTCATGACTGTCAAGCACACGGTAATTTGAATCACTTACCGCACACAGAGTTGCACGGGTTGTCAGAGCCGTGGCCTTTCTCAGCATGGGGAATTGATATGATTGGAGAAATTCGACCGAATGCATCGAATGGGCATCGCTTCATAGTAGTGGCCGTAGACTACTTCTCGAAGTGGGTAGAAGCTGAATCATTCCGTAATGTTACAGCAAAGCAGATGGCAAAGTTTATAGCTCGGAACCTCATCTGTCGGTATGGTATGCCCCATCATGTAGTGACAGACAACGGAGTTCAATTTCAAGGGGAGACGAAGGCAATGTTACAGAGGTATGGGATAGGCCACCACAAGTCATCACCGTACAGGCCGCAGGCGAACGGGGCAGTTGAGGCAGCCAACAAGACTATAAAGACGATCTTGGCCAAAATGACAGAGAATTACAGAGATTGGGCCGAGAAATTACCATATGCTTTATGGGGGTACAGAACGTCAGTCAGAACAGCAACGGGTGCAACACCTTACTCTTTAGTGTACGGGATGGAAGCGGTACTGCCAGTGGAAGTGGAAATACAGTCCATGAGGGTTTTAGCAGAGGCAGAATTACCAGAACAAGAATGGGCTGCACAGAGGTTTGCACAGTTAGCACTGCTCGATGAGAAGAGAATGAAGTCTTTGAATCACATGCAGATATATCAGAAGAGACTGGCCCGGGCCTTCAACAAGAAAGTGCGTCCCATCGAGATCAGAAAAGGTGATTTGGTACTTAAGCAGTCGAGGCCGTCGACGACAGATCCAAGAGGGAAATTCAGACCGAACTGGGAAGGACCTTACATAGTGCAGAAAGTCATGAGAAATGGAGCAGTAAGGCTGTCAGACTTGGAAGGGAATGAGTTCGCTGAGCCAATCAATGTGGACAGATTGAAGTTGTACTTTGCCTGAGGGAAAGAGGACTAAGCGGTCACCGAGGGAACAGGCAGAAGACCTAACCCAACGGGATAGGAAATACATACATGCATACACGTAACTTGCATTCTCGTTTTTTGTTTCGTTTTTTACAGATTTCAAACAGATGGGAACCATCAATGGACGACCAGGGACATATAGCGCCGAGGAGCACAATGAGGATCCAGCCCATCACGAAAAGGGAGTATCTCTGCACTTGCATACTTACAGGCCCACGTATTTATTCTGTTGTTTTGTATTTGCAGGTTTAAAGAAAAAAGAGAGAAAGAAGAGAAAGCGGCAAAAGCAAGCCAACCAAAAGCAGCAATAGTGTTGTCAATTTCGAGAATGGATCAGCATCAGCGTCGGGAATGGGTTCCAAGGGGGGCGAGGCCCATGTTTTCAGCAGTTGAAATTAAGAATCCCACGGAGAAAAATCTTTGATAGATAGACATATGTCCGGTGATGACATTGGTTGCCGAATGGAGAAACCCTAGAAACGATAAGTGCGAGGTACGCTTTCTTCCGGTATTTTGAATGGATTGATCTCAGTTACTCACGAGCACCTAATTACGGGATCCTAGTAGTAGAAGCCTGAGTAGTTACCGAGGTGACTAGTTGAAGAGATGATGAATCGGTGAATGACCGTTTGCCTGGATGTCCACACTGATTTGCTTTTGCTATGATACATGATATGATTGGAGACAAAGAAAAAGTCTCTGTAATGTAAAGAAAAAGAAAAATAGACAGCCTATAACCGATAAGCGTGAAGCTACCCATGGGCGAGTATTAGGACCACCATGAGGAGAAATGCTACCTTAAAGGGTAGGTATGTCAGAAAAAAGAAAAAAAGAAGAAAGAAAAGAAAAAAAGAAAGAAAAGAAAAAAGAATTCAAAATGAAGATCATATCTTGTTGAGTATGCTGAAGTAATCACGGAATGTGATTAAGACATCCGGGTTGGTTAGACCCACTGGTTCGATTCTCCGAAGCGAAATCACCAAGTTGGCCTACTTAAGGAACGAGCTGCGAAAGAGCCTTAGCACACACACACATGGAGTCTAGCCCAGATCACCCGTTCAGATGATTGGATTTGAGTATATCGAGTACTTTGAAGGTTCTCGGGTTTTGACATATAGCATTCGTTGAGGACGAAAATATGTTTAGCTACAAAGGCTACCTCGAGGAGGGCAGTATAGTTTGAAATAAATCAGTCATATCAGCTTGAGGGCGACATATCATATCAGCTTGGGAGCGAGGCTCCACATCTTTTATCAGCTTGAGGGCGACATCCACATCAGCTTGGGAGCGAGGCTCCACATCTTTATCAGCTTGAGGGCGAGGCCCATATCAGTTTGGGGCGAGGCCCACATCAGTATCAGTCTGGGGGCGAGGCCCATATCATATCAGCTTGGGAGCGAGGCTCCACATCTTTATCAGCTTGAGGGCGAGGCCCATATCAGTTTGGGGCGAGGCCCACATCAGTATCAGTTTGGGGCGAGGCCCATATCATATCAGCTTGGGAGCGAGGCTCCACATCATCATATTCAGGGCGAAGTCCCTATTTGCAGCGGTATTGGGTCGAGGTGCCCAGGGTCGAGGTGCCCCCGTTGTCAGTTGTAGTTCCGGGTCGAAGTGCCCAGGGTCGAGGTGCCCACTACATCATCATTTCAAGGGCGAAGTCCCTATTTGCAGCGGTATTGGGTCGAGGTGCCCAGGGTCGAGGTACCCCCGTTGTCAGTTGTAGTTCCGGGTCGAAGTGCCCAGGGTCGAGGTGCCCACTACATCATCATTTCAAGGGCGAAGTCCCTATTTGCAGCGGTATTGGGTCGAGGTGCCCAGGGTCGAGGTGCCCCCGTTGTCAGTTGTAGTCCGGGTCGAAGTGCCCAGGGTCGAGGTGCCCGCTACATCATCAGTTTGAGGGTCGAGGTGCCCACTACATCATCAGTTTGAAGGTCGAGGTGCCCCCGTTGTCGGTTGCAGGTATTGGGATGCGTCCCAGGATCGAGGTCCACTGCAGCATCAACTCAGTTCGAGTAACAGGTAAGTCAGGTGGCAGCTGGCAAGCCAGGTAAGTAAAAATGCATTGCACGTAACTTTGATTGAACTGTCATTGTCACACACTACACAAGTCCCATCAAAGTGGGGGCGACTGTAGACACTGCATTTTTGCATATCATGCCCAATGACGAGTCTCGTAAGGAGGCACTACCTTTTTCATGTCATGGAAGTTGCAGGAAACAGACGTCGGAAGGGTAAAGTCGGAAATCAGAATTATGGTTGGATTTAACTTGGTTATCTAGCTTCGATTTGATCGTTGGATCTCCGCGTATGCTCGGCCCGAGAACCCATAAGCCACTTACCAAATCCATGCACCAACCCAAATACTCAAGCCCACCAAAAGAACCCAAATCCATACCCAACATACCAAAAGAACCACACCTCACGCCCAAACACCATACCACACATCCACCTTTCCTTTATTTTCCAAATCATTAAATATTCCCTCCATTTTTCAAACAACAACCCCACACCATTTAATTCTCACGCCACTTTCAACACCAATTTAATAACCTCACATGCCTCACCCCTCTCATTTTCAAAAGTTTGCCTACCCATTAAATAAACCTAAACCCTCTAACCCCCACCAAATAACAAACATTAATTGCCTCATTCCCCACTCACCATTATAAAAAAACAGGCAGAACACCTTGCTCCGGGGGGGAAAAGCTAGAAACCATGCACGTGAAATATACATAAACACCATAGCCACACGTCCCCATTCCCTTCAATAAGCTAAAACACTCAAGCGCCTATCCCCACTAATCAACCTTCAGCCTTCATCACGCACACACTACACTCACACACCACCTTTAAATAAAACCTCCTCTTCACACGCCATAGGCCCCCAGACATCAAGCAAAAACCGACCACAACACTGCCACCATCACGCATCAGCCCCTTCACTGCCTTTGATCACGCACTCACCATTTTCCCAAAGCAGCTCATCACTTCCATCCACTGCACATTAATTTCCCTTTAACACGCCAACAAATCTCACCCCAAATTGCCTCTTCCCTCTTCACTGCCCTGAAGTTCACGCCCCATATAGCCCCATTTTCCTTTTTAAAACCACGCCACAACTGACTCTATTCACCACCCACTCTCACTGCTCACGCCTTAAGACCTTGAACCAGCCCCTACATTCAGCTTCCAATTCATGCCATTCAGCCCTCCATTTTAGCCTCTGATCCACGCTCATTGCAGCCCCTATTGATCACGCAAACTGCCCCCATTACAGCCCCTATTGATCACGCAAACAGCAGCCCATAACTATTGGAATCACCCCTAAACACAGCAGCCCAAAGTACCACGAAGCAGTAGCCGAAGCAACTAGAACAGTGACCTGAAGACACAGCAAGGCGACAGGCGACACAAAACGAGAAAACAGCGAGCAAATCAGCAGGATAACCAAGGAAAAGGACAACCAGTGAACCAGAAAAGTTGCGGAACATCAACCCTTCCGGCGGCCGTGAAACGCGCTTCCAAAAGACAACAGAAAAAGGTTAGACCTGAGGGTTTATATTATAAAATTCTCTCACATGAAAAATGTATTTTATGTGTTTAATGTGTTTAAATTATTTAGTATGTTGTATGAAACTTATTTGCATGAAATAATGATTTAAGAAATGTATTTTTGTTTGATTAACATGAATGATTAGTTTAGCATGTCATTTAGAATTAGTTTACATGAAATAATGACGTAGAAATGCATGTAGTTTATTTGGCTATTTTAGCATGTCATTTAGAATTAGTTTACACGAAATAAATGCAATTTATGTTTCGGTCGCATGAATGTTATTAATTAGTACGTGATGTAATTTTGGGTGAATGGAATATGTGTTCCTTTTTTGTGGTATATTGATGGAAACCCGGACATAAATTCCATAGCCGAATCCGAATGGACGGTAATATGGTTTGCACTCGGGATACAACGCCCCGTACCACTTAATAGGCTCACATGTTTCATTTCACTTAAATTTGTATTTGAAGCATGATTATGTTGTTGTAATGTTATTTTATTTTAAGCGTGATGTGATTAATTATTTTTGTATCAGAATTTAAGTTGTAATGGCTTTAGAATAATCTCCACCATGCATGCCTCGTAAACTAGGTTAATATTACACAAATCCAATCATTACAAATGACATAAGTAAGGGACCATTCCGTACCCAACGGTTTGAGGTCTTCCCTTGCGAGGGGTGAGTGCGGCCTTAAATCATTTTCCCGGTTCACACCGGGTGGCGACTCCATCATTCTCCGGTTTAGTCCCCCGTGGGCTACTCCGTACTCCCAACTAGGCCCTGAGTCTAGAACAGCATGCGTCGCCCAGTTTCTGTTGTCTACACTCTCATCTTTATGTTATGTCTGGTTTAGTGGCGCACCTTCGGCGGGTTTGCCCAACAAGCTACAATGTGAAAAATATATTAGTAAGTTAAACCTTAAAATTTCTAATGGACTTTGAGAAGGTCGGGTTGTTACCTCTCGTCTTAAATTTATTCGAGATTATATTTTTTTTACCTTGGCGAAGTTAGTTTTGTCCTCAAAAGTCCCCGACTCAAAACCATTTATCTTTGAAGATCTTGTTGGTGGCTGGGAGCTTGGTGATCATACTTTTGTCCTTGGAATAGGCGGACAGATAGTACCAACCTTTCTACTCATTTGGGTTAGCATTAAGGCGGTAGAGTCGCTTCAACTCCTGAATAGATGGCTCACCTAGGCCGACCTGACTCCAAATCACATATAGTCCGGCGAGCACTCTCCACATAATCAAATTCAGCTGATAGAAGGCCAGATTTACAATTGCGAGCATATTCATAAAATATCCATGGATAGGCAGCTTCAGGCCCATATCGAATAAAGCTGCATAGACTGCCGATCGACCATCAATCGGCCGGCTTGTTCAGTTACGTTTATCAGAGAGATCCAAACCAATGTCGGTGGGAATATTAAGATGGTCAAGCTCGGCCCGAGTCACTGAAAAGTGTCGATCCATGTCCAAACCTTCAAAATCTGGATGGGGTATATTGGATCGAGGCAGGGTTCTCTTGCGATATATAGGGGTTTTTTTCATCAAATGGATTCAAAGTTGTGTCAAGGTCAGTATCTTCAGGTCTGAGTGATCTTGGGGCTTCTTAGTCAACAGAAGTAGTGTAGCTTGATGAGAGCTCCTCGGTCGGGATGACCTTGAGTGGAAGAGGGGATGGATCTTCTAATTAGACATTTTCCTAAAAATGGAGGACCCGATGTGTAAAGTTAGTCGAAGTTATGGGCCTATTTGACTGCTAATTAGGCCTACCATAATTCGTAGGGTTTAATCTATCTTCTTCACTAAGCAACTAACCGTAGAAAGCTCTAAGTGCCCTAGTAATGGCATAAACGTAAGTTTTTGCAGGCAAACATAAGCACAACCCAAACACAAAACCAAAAACATGAGCTATATACCATTCAAAGTATGACCCAACCTAGTACTTGCATTCATTATTCGTAAACAAATCACAACGAATAGAAATAAGCTTAAATAGATTCAACATAAGCAAACAAACAACACAAAAAACCCAAAAAAGCATGTTCAACAACAAAAAACCCAGAAAAACCACAAGAAACCCATAAACAGAAATAAACACATGTCTATTATGCGGTTCATTCATCATACTTTCTCAAATAAAATAGAGCATGCTCGCGACATAATAAAAAGATATGGTCATAAATGTACTTACTTATGTTGTTGGAGAGGAATGATTAAAGATATTGGAAAGGGCCTTTGTTTATTGCTTAAGAACACGAAGGAAAGCTGGAAGGCATTTGATGCAGAGAGTTGGTGAAATAAAGCATTTGATAAAAGTGTTAAGAAATGAAAGAGTGGTGTGGGACACAGGAGCTGGAGCGACGCATACTGTTCCAGGCTCGGGGGCCTAGTTGGGAGTACGGAGTAGCCAACAGAGGACTAAACCGGAGAATAAGGGAGTCGCCACCCGGTGTGAACCGGGACAAAGATTTAAGGCCGCACTCACCCCTCGCAAGGGAAGACCTCAAACCATTGGGTTCGGAATGGTCCCTTACTTATGCCACTTGTAATGTAAAGATTTATGCAATAATCCAACCAAGCCTATGACATATATTTCCAAGTGCACCACAATCCTAAATTCACATGCTTAAAAGTAAAGTTTACATCTAACATACATGGAATCAAATCTTATTGCCAAATTCACATGCTAAAGGTAGGCCTTTGCAACAACAAGCACATAACGTCATAAGAATTCAATCATTCATGTAAACGTAAACACAAACAGTCATGGTAACATTTGCATGTAATATAAAGGAAATCAAAATGACAACAAATAATGTAATAGGCGCATTATGCAAAGAAGCATATAAAATATGGTCAAAATAACCGCATGATAAATGAAATTAATACAAACACATAACTTGAAAAGATGAAGAAAGACACGAATTTAAATATGCCAATCCAAGATGCAATTTTACATTAAAGATGAACATGCCATAATGTGATGCTAAATGATGCAACTAACATGAGCACAAACATGCACGTGAATACTTTTCCAAGTGGTACGTGGAATTGTATCCCAAGTACAGACCGCACTACCGTCCATTCGAAATCGGCTACGGAATTTACGTCTGGGTTTCCATCCGATATACCACAAGAAATAATGTCACAACATGGATGCATAAATTGTAATACATTAAGCCAAGACTAAGGTAGATGATGCAATTATATGGAATTTCATAATACATGCATGAATAAGGCAATGATGTACAAAAGAATCATTGACATGACAAGAAGCGCGGTGAAGCATCGTGGTAAAGGATCTTATCCTCGTGAAACGGAGGGCCTTCAATCCGACTTACTAAGCCCCTGCGCAATGAACACATAATATGCATAAAATAAAGGCATAATAACAAAGACAAGATATCGGACTTTGTATATCCGATTGAACACATCTCACGTCCAATCGAATATACGTCATCCGGCGTGGCGAAGCATCGTGGTAAGGATCTTATCCCCGTGAAACGGAGGGCCTTTAATCCGACTTACTAAGCCCATGCGCAATAAACACATAATATGCATAATAAAGACAAAAGTAAACACAAAAATACTCGGCGCGGCGAAGCATCGTGGTAAGGATCTTATCCCCGTGAAACGGAGGGCCTTTAATCCGACTTACTAAGCCCATGCGCAATGAACATATAATATGCATAAAATAAAGGCATAATAATAAAGACAAGATATCAGACTTTGTATATCCGATTGAACACATCTCACGTCCAATCGAATATACGTCATCCGGTGCGGCGAAGCATCGTGGTAAGGATCTTATCCCCGTGAAACGGAGGGACTTTAATCCGACTTACTAAGCCCATGCGCAATAAACACATAATATGCATAAATAAAGACAAAAGTAAACACAAAAATACTCGGCGCGGCGAAGCATCGTGGTAAGGATCTTATCCCCGTGAAACGGAGGGCCTTTAATCCGACTTACTAAGCCTATGCGCTTTTCTCATCATTACATTAAATAACGTGCAGAAAATTAAATGGCGGAATAATTAAACAACTCAAAATTAAACAAAAGAACATGCCGTTTACTCAAGTGGTACGTGGAGTTGTGGCCCGAGTACAGATCATACTACCGTCCATTCGGAATCGGCTATGAAATTTACGTCCGGGTTTCCATCCGATATACCTCAAGAGGCGACACGCCTTTCATTTTATCCAATGCCCACAACACACATCATATTTATAACACATACATATTTATCTACTCAAGGGCCGCAACATACATTTAAACATCATAATCATACGAATAACGCTCAATGAATAGTAAAAACGAAACTGAAAACAAGTGTGAAAAATACCCTCAGGTCTAACCTTTTTTGCCGCCTTTCGGGCTTGCGTTTCGCGGAGATCGGAAGGGTAAAGCTCCTCAACTTTTCTGGTTCACTGGTCTAGCGTCTTAACTCACTGTTTTGCTGTTTTGCTTGCTGTTTGGTCTCCGATTTGCTGCTGTTTTCGCTGTATTTCTGCTCACTGTTTCAGCTCACTGTTTTGGTGTTTTAGGCTACTGTTTTTGATGTTTTTAAAGACTTTAAGTGCAGATTTTTTTGTGATATCTTAAGGATTAAAAGTGCAGTTTTTTTATGCAGTTTTTTAGTGTTTTAGGGGCTGTTTTAGGGTGATTTTGCTGCTGTTTGGGCGTGTAAAACAGTGCAGTTTTTTTGGTGTTCACTGCAGTGCGTTTTTTGTTGTAATTTTCAGTGATGGAGGGCTGCTGTATAGGGCTGGTTTCGGTGATGTGTGGGGGGTTTACAGAGGTGGTTTTCAGTGGTGGTTAGGGGCTGTATTGGTGGTTGTATTGGCTACAGAAATTCGGCTATGGAGGGGTGCAAGGGAGATGGTGTTCACGGCTAAGGAGGATGAGATGGAGAGAAAATTTTCTGTCTTGATTTCTTTGCTTTGGCCGTGAGTCTTGGTGTGTTTCTAGAGCTTGGGCGTGACTTAGGTTGTGTGAAGGAAGAGAATGGCTTTGGTTAGGGGTTGTTTATATAGAGAAGGGTTAGGGCTTCACCTTGTCTCACAAGGAAGGGATTTGGTGCATTCAATAAGGATATGATTTAGTGCTAGGTAAGGAAAGCAATGGATTTGATTGGGGGACATGTCTTGGCTAGATTAGGAATACAATATATTTGATTGGTTAGGATTAGGCATTTAATTTGTTAGATTAGGAAGTCAATATTTAATTTGTGTTGGTTTAGGAATACAAATATTTTAGATTCGTAATTATCTTATTAGATTAGGAATGATTATATTTGATTAGCTTAAATTGGTTAGGATTGATTTTAATTAGGTATATGAATTATTTAAATTAGGCATGATTTTAGTTTAAGTTGGTAATTGTTTATTTTATGTTTGGTATATGTTTTATTTAATTATTTAATTAATTTAATTATTATCTTATTTAGTTAATGTTTTAATTAATATTTATTTATTTAATTTGGGGGTATTTTAAGGGTGATGGGCGTGTGGGCCTTGGTGGGTGGGAGTGGGCTTGGCTAGGTGCATGTTAATTTAGTTAAGTGTTTGGGCTAAGTTTGTGTGGGCTAGGTGGGTGTGTAGGCTAAGTTCATGTGGACTAGGTGTGTGTGGGCCGGGTTTAGGTGTCTCGGGGCGAGCATAAATTTAAAACAGAAAACAAACGAGTTACTTGAAGCCAAACTAGTGAACTTAATCCGTCAATGAGTCAAGTCTTGACTCTTCCCTTCCGATGTCTGTTTCCCGCGGTTTCCGTAACTTAAAAGGTAGTTGTCTCCAAATAAGACTCCTCATCGGGTTTCACATGCAAAAATGCAATGCCTACAAGTGGCCTTTATATAGGCACATTGGGTTAATCTCAGCCATTGATTTAAAACTGAATGCACAGATGCATGCCACATGTACGAGTTGTTCTTAACCATTGAATTCAAATCAAGGGTTTGGATGAATGTCTCATGCTCAGTCAATCTCAGCCACTCAGTTTAGGTGGGCAAGTCACAGATGGTTGACACCTGGCACACTTGAGGAGAGGAAGCAAATATGATTTGATGGATGTGATGGGCGTATTTAAGGAAGACCATTATACCTTCACATTTTCCTATGGACATTTCAGAACCCTATGAGCGTCTTTTTGGATAGCGATGAAAGAAAGATAATCGTCAGAAAGGGGTATTTTTGGCAGTAAGCAAGGTTAACTGGCCCGAGGTGGTGACGTTGTGAGACACATGATGTAGTACATAAGGGAAGACAGATGCTAGCCGAGGAGGATTTTTGAGGGAAAGCTTCTCGACAGAAGAATGACAATAGTTTAATGTATAGTTGATATGAAGTTTGACTTTCCTGATCATTCTTTCTTTGTCTATACCACTATATTTTATAAAGTTCCTGGAATTAACTCACAAACTCTTTGATACCGAGAACTATGTGACAGATATTGATGGTGGCTTTTTCCAAGCCCTTATCCCGAGGAAGGTTGAAGGGTATTGTAATTCTACCAAACCAAATAGATAGAAAAGCCCCAAGAGCTCAGAGGTAAGAGGAATGATGAAGAATGACCCGACCATAGTGTGTGATTAAGTGTTATCCCTAAGGATAGATTTTGATGTGAGACAAGTGATGATAATATTCTACTACCCGACCACATTAAATATGGTTTCTTGGGTGCTCCAAGAGTTTGTTTAGATTACTTAATGAAGTATCATCCATATGGGACAAATAACTCGACCCAAAAACTTTATAATATGGATTTGGAAGAGTACCATTTGTCTCGTTATCCGACTTGAGGAACGAAGATGGGACGATGACCGACCAGATTCGAAGCAGCATGATGTAAGCCGTGATTCACAGTGATCATATCCCCGGCCAGCCGCCATAGGGTGTTGCAGTGGAAAAGTGGTGGCCGCCATAGGCCGGTGCAATGGCAGGGAAACAAGCTTATCTGATTGGCTGAGAATGTGGTGGAAAAAATGACTAAGGGTTGTGATGATATTCGTGACATAAGCAAACGTCAGGTTCAGTTGTAATAATGGTTTTGAGGACATATATAAAGGGGTAGAAGATGTTGGTTTCTAATTAGGTCCCAAGAATGAAATCAAGCAAGAAAACGCATGAATACAACAAAGGAGAATGGCGGAAACAAACTCACAATGAACGGTTTGGATGCTACGAAGAACACAAGCCTTCAAGCTCCCTCAAAGGTCACGGCAGTAGCTTCTCCTTGCAGTGGACAGCTCGGTTTTGGTCTATTTGGCTCCTCCAAGATTCGACCATGGAAGACTCCATTGAAGCTCCAACCTTCAAGCTTCCAAAGAAGATTCCAAGCTCACGAAAACGCTGCCCTATTGATGAGTGGTAATTCTATCACTATTTCCCACTGATTTAACCTAATATTTTTTTTATAGTTTCTTGAGTTTTGAATATTTTGATGTGTTTTGTGTTATTTTGTAGATAAATAAAGTTTCAGGACACTCTGGAGGTGATTTGGGCTAAACAGTGAAAATTGGAAGAAAATGGCATTTTGGTAATTTTCCGTGTCGCGACGCCAAGACCTTCAGCGTCGCGACGTCTAACATGCGCCGAACAGTGCTAACGTGCGCCGGGTCCACAAGTCAGAATCTGAGAAAAGTTTGACTTTGCTAACATGCGTCGTGCCACGTGTCACCATCACAGCCGATCTGCTAACATGCGCCGTGCCACGTGTCATCATCCTACGGTGCCGACAGTCGCCATCACCACGTGTCGCCACGTGTCACTACACGTCATCGCCACATCATCATCCATATCACCAAGTTGACCGAGTCAAACTGCCACGTCATCGCCACGTCATTATCAACCAATCACAGCGTGCCACGTGTCACAATTCTATGGTGCCGACAGTCACTTAGCCACGTGTCGCCACATCAGCATCAATCATTGAGTCTCTAATCCTTATCTGACATGTGGCGGATAAGAATCTCATCAACCAATCAGAAGCCGCCACGTGTCACAATAATTGAAGCCCAACCACTCTGCCACGTGTCACCTTATCATCTTATCCAGAATCTGCAAACAGACGAACCAGAGCGTGCCACGTCGACAGAAGCTGGCGTAGCGACGCCAAGACCTTCACAGCGTCGCGACGCCCGAAGCCTACCCGAGCCTATAAATTCAGCTTCAAATTTCAGAATTTGTTGTACCACTTTTCTCTTCTATTCTATATAAAGAGAGAGTTCTCTCTCTAGTTTCTTTTAGTTTTTAGTTTTTTTTAGTTTTTAGTTTTGTAAATAATTTTAATTACGTTTTGTTAATATAGTAATTTAATTTTTTTTACTTTTTACAGTTTTTACTATTCACCATGAGGAAGTACTTCCCCAGCTAGGATGAAAGGTAATTCTTTTACTGTTACTATTTAGATTAATCTCCCTTAAATAATATATTCACTATTTAAAATATTGACATAAAAAGGATACCGCCAGATTGGTCGGTTGGTAATTCATTTTAATCTGGGTTAAACCTGACTAATAAAGGATACCGCCAGATTGGTCGGTTGGTAATATTATCACAAGTTTATATATTATTTTATGAGAGATATCTAAAATAGTAAATAGTAAAAGTAATTCATTTTACCTTAGCATTTTATTTTATTTTACTTTTCAGCTTTACTTTATGTCTTTTACTTTTCAGCATTTTTACTTTATGTCTTTTACTTTTAAGTTCTTACTAGCCCTAGTTATGTGTTAGTTATCTGGGGTTGTGATGAATTCTAATATCACTGGTTTATAAGGGGTTATTTGATAACACATGATAGAAGTTGGATATTTTCACAAAAGGCAAACATTGTAATTTATTTTGGCAAATGACAAAAATATTTTTACTAGTTTTTGATAATTTCCGCTTTTTTATTGTTAACCACAAAAAAATAAAAAGTAAAACTCAAATTTCACCACTGCTTTACGCGCTCTAAAATCAGAAGTCAGAACTCAACGTCCTTCCAAATTAAGCCAACGTGTCTCCATATAACCGCGAGTGTGTATCACGTGAAACAAACTGAGAGTGGTAAACGAAGCCTCTCTATTGATAACCAATCACCATCCCGTATGCCGCCAACAAGCGAGCTTATGTTGGTTGGTTGGGTGGTTTCTTGAATTTGCATGAAACAGCAATTCTTCATGTATTGTGATCCCTTTTGCGTTCTGAATTTCTCCTCTTTCTAAAACCCTAATCCTAAAAGGAATAAAATATATGTATATATATATAAGAGAAACAGATGAAGAAAATTAAATAAAATTAAATTAAAAAAGAAGATATTATTTTGGAGGTCTGCATTTTGGAAGAGAAGATGAAGGGCTTGTTCAAGCAAAACCTAAGACGCCGATCGAGCTCGTCAAAGTTACTCGCGAGCTTCTCATTTACGTCAATCGTAACACCGAGACGCGCGAGAAGAAGCGTGAAGAAAAGGTTCAATTATGATTCTATTTTTATTTTTTGAAAACCTTTTTCAAATCGCAAAGCAGAGCCTTTCTTTTTTCTTTTTATTATTTATTGTGGAATTAATAGCTTTTGTTTATTTATTGTGATGGTGATCAAAGGAGACAAAATGCTTGTTAATTTTTTTCCAATTTGTTTTTATTTTATTTTATTTTTTATGTGGAACTAATTAGTCTAGGCTAAAAAAGAAAAAAAAAATATTAATCTTTTTTTGTTGTTCAACAAAGAAAAATACATGCAATTTATATGACTGCAATTTTTGTTTTTTGTTTTTGTATGTAACTCTTTATGCTAATGATTTTTAATTGTAAATTTATCATGTATAACTTATTTAAAAAAAAAAAAACTGACATTGGAATTGTTGTTGTACAGATGTCTGAGCTGAGCAAACTAATCATGGAGATAAGGACAGTTCTTTTTGGCTCTGATCAATCAGAGCCAAATGCAGATGCTTGTGAACAATTGACCCGTGAGTTCTTTAAAGAGGATACTCTCCGTCTTCTCATTGTTTCTCTTCCAAATTTAGCAATGGGGGTATGCTCTAAATCAATTAATCTGGATGGTTTAATGAATTATCTCAAATTGACAATTTTACTAAGTGATTTATAATGTCATCATTTTATTTCTCTTGCAGCCGCGACGAGATACCACTCGTGTGGTTGCAAATTTGCAGAGGCAAAGGGTTGACTCAAAGTTGATTGCCTGCACGTATTTAGAAGCTAACTTAGATATTTTGGATACTTTGATTCTTGGGTAAATTTCTTTCTTCAATAATGGTCAATAAATACTGTTATATCGTTCTCGAGGTACAGAATTTTAGATGATTAATTTACAGTTTGCTTGATCAGTTATGAAGATGGGGATGTTGCACTGACTTATGGTGCAATTGCAAGGGAGTGCATTCGTCATCAAGCCATTGCAAGGTAAGCAACTTGGTTAGTTTTAATTGTTTGAGTTGTTAAATGTTATATTGAAAATCCATTTTCAAATGAATCTTTCACTAGCCAGATGTCAACAGGGATTTAGATTGTTATATGATTTTCCGATTTTGGGAAATGATTCTTTGTCTAGTGTACATTTACACTCTTGTCTATGAACATTAATGCTCCTATGATGAGCTACTGAAGGTTAAGGACTTGATATATACTTGATGACTTTTGTTCCTTGTCAAATGTCATTTAAGCTGATTAGTATTCTGTTGAATTAATTTGGTTGATTTGTCAGATCTGTGATCGAGTCTCAGCATATGAAGAAGTTCTTCAGTTTCCTACAAAATCCAAGTTTTGACATAGCCTCAGATGCTCAAGCAACTTTTAAAGTTAGTAGTGGTGATTTGAAACTTCTTTATTCGCAATGTTCATTTTCTAACTCAATTCTTAAAGATGGAGATAATTTGTTATTTTCTTTTCTACTTTATACAAAAGTATGGAAGAGAACTATATATTTTCTAGAAACTTATGAACTGTTCATATCATGCTTATGCTACGCCGTTTGTCCTCTGCTTACGGTAAAAATACTACAAGCATGAATTCTGATGCAAAGAAGATTTACACAGGAGCTTTTGACGAGGCATAAATCTACTGTTGCTGATTTTCTGTCCAAGAATTATGACTGGGTAAGCATTGGATGTAATGTCTATTTTATCTTATTTCTATGGTGATAACTGATAATTAATTGTGATGATAAATGCCTATTTAGTTGATGATTCTACAGTTTGTTTTCTTTTTCATAAATGATTATTGCACTCTTGTTTAGCATTTCGGTTCAAATTCGTTAATGTTTGAGTGCCTGATGCCCTGATTGAGTTACAAGTATTTCTTCGTGTTATTCATCTCTTGGTAATTGATAGTGTAAATACCATTCATGATTGATAGATTAATTGAACCTGTATGCTGAAGTTGTCATTTCTTTAGAACGCGTTGCTAGATAACAACAATGGCAACTACTTGGTTTCAAGTTACTTACAATAGGAAAACTTGAATACTTGAACGACTCTATCACTGTCCTTTTCTGTTCTTATTAAAAATTCCTGAACATTATTTGAAGTCTTTTCATTTGTTTTATTGTTCCAGTTTTTCCAAGAATACAATTCAAAATTGCTGGAATCTTCTAGTTACATCACCAAACGAAATGCTGTCAAGGTATATGTTTTCATTCATTTTAGGTGTTCTAATTACTAAATGTTTGTTTTCTTTGTAGCAGGAGTTCCATCACAAATTCTGCAATTTTGCATTTTAGTTCATGAATGAATATATAATTCTTCACCTCAATGCTTCATATGAGCACACTCAAATTTTCTGAAAGCCTTATTTATCAAATGAAATGAAAAATAAACATTTCTCTTCAAAGTTTCACGGCCTCAGTCTATCACCACAGCCCAAAAGAATCAATCAATCTATAAAAAGAAAACAATTATAGTACTAATTTTGCTGACAATCGACCATATGTCTCAGCTGCTGGGAGATATTTTGCTAGATCGCTCAAATTCTGCCGTAATGGTTAAGTATGTGAGCTCATTGGATAACATGAGGATCCTGATGAATCTTCTGAGGGTATTATCTCTCTCTTTCTCTCTGTTTGTTTTGGAATGAATTTGTATCCAGTTTTTTCACTCTTAAAGTCATCCGGTTCACCCATTTGCAGGACTCGAACAAAAATATACAGTTTGAAAGCTTTCATGTCTTCAAGGTATTGTACATAACGTTGACATATCTGATATTGCAAAAATAAGCCTTTGATCTTATATGGCAATATTTTTATTCTCTCCTTTTAATTATTGATAGCTGTTCGTTGCAAATCAAAACAAACCGCCTGAGATCATCGGTGTCCTGATCACAAATAGGAACAAGTTTCTCCGGTTCTTTAGTGACTTCAATATTGACAAAGGTAGATGGAATTTGTTATGAATATGCAATGCTTAAAACGTTATCCTTTGAACTATGTTTTGTTTCTAATTTATTATTGCAACAGTTGATGAACAATTTGAAGCAGACAAATCACTTGTTATCAAAGAGATTGCTACTTTGGATCAAAATGAAACTCCATCCACATATGGCGATGGTGGTGGTGAGGATGGCGAGACTAGTCCAAGTTAATTCTTGTATACGTATCTATTTTGTCCATTATTGTACAATACCTAAATGCTTGTAAAAGAATACAGGCATAATTTTCCAGTGTAAATAAAGATCATATACCGCATTGGATTGGATATCTATTCCCAAAGCTTTTCTAATAAACTGCTTTTCATTGTTTGTCAATGTTTCTAATAAACTTAAACATTCACATCCAGTTTTGCGGGGCGACTTTCCAGGTATAATCATCATGAAGAAACAAGTAAAATGTAAATATAAATGCAATCAAATGTATGATGTATACAGAAAAAATTACAACCTAGCTATGCCAAAATATAGCAGTCCCTCCTCATAAATATCAACTACGAGTAACAACATAAAACAAAAGACTCTCACCGATGACACAAACTAAGCCCCCTGCTGTTTTCTGGCATCATAGCCATTGACTCCATTGCTGCTGTGAGGGTGACTCACAGAGTTACCATTTTTCCTTTTTAGAACTATGACCCAAGTTATGGCTTCCAACAGAGCAGCAACAGCGCCCAGGAATTGAGAATGCAATGTATGCCCTCTTCCATTTCTTTTCAGGATCCAAGATATCAAAGCCCTCAAAGATGTTGACAATGCTCAGGTTATGATACTGTAACCCATTGCCCAGTGATAGATGTTCCAATATAGTCTGTATTTGTGATCTGGCTTTGGCCTCAAAAGTATTGCAAACATCTGCATATCAAAAGGGAAAATTGGGTTAATTACTCCGCCCAAAACAGAGTTGAAGAAACGAAATTAAATCCAGAGTTGATTATTCTAGAATGGTCACAAAGATCTTGACTTTGGCACCGCAATTTTTGAACATTTTTATGCTTTTCTTCTTATATATTGAAGTTGACTAGCTGAAAATATTGACCAAGATTCATTCACATTGTCCAATTGTCAAGTTACAACGACAAATAAATAATTCAAGGATAATTAGAAGACAAGTTAGGCAATGATTATGAGAGGAGGAAAAAAAAGAAAATTATTACCTGAAGTGTTCCAATGGCAAAGAGGGCTATGCCAATGTTCCTATGTTTATCATATTTAGTTGCAGGACTATCATTGCCAAGCTTGATACCAGTTCCCCAGCCTGCGACACCAATGATATAGGCAGAAGCTTGGCAAGCAACATGGAGATAAAACCATGCTGGATTTGCAGTTCTGAACACCTTAAGGTACCTAGCCATCATGGCTCCCATTGGCATAAGAACTCCCCAACTCACTGCATTTAGTACTCCATGAATCTGAAAATCAATTCATTCACAATCAAAACCCAATCTAGAAATATGCTCAATAGGGTCACCATAATTGATCATGCTTGATTTATATATATATATATATATATATATATATATATATATATATATATATATTGATGCTGATCTATTTGCTTTTATGTTTTACAATCATGGGTCTAAATTAAACTTCCCTTTTAACAACACAAATTCTAGCTGCGAGCATAAAGTTTTCAAACATCATTGAAATTTCAAATGGATTATGCAACACATACCAATCATAAACCCCATAAATTGAGATGAAGCACATGTATAAGAATTATGCTACTTGAAGAAGTTTGTAAATATTATTTGAATCAAGAACTTACATTCCTCTTTCTTCTTCTGGAGTTGATGCTTCCACCACCTGCTGAAGTCTGACCAGTTCTAAAATCAATAGTACCCACTGATCTTGTATTGTCACCGGTCAGAGAATGGATATTAAGAGTGTCACCACTCACTGTACCTTCTTGCCAAACTTGGTTCGTTGACAACAAATCATTAGTAAGCTGCAAGGTTGCAAAAATAGTCCACTCACTCCCTTGAAGAGTGGCTGAAATATTAGGCACTTGAAAGCTCAAGCTACCCTCTTGCAGAGTCGGCGAGCCAGAACCAATAGGAGAAGTATAAGCCCTGATTCCCCCAGTTGAGTTTTGAAAGGCAACAAGACACTGTGAGCCAGCCATCCTTTGGCCTGATGGGTTCAGTGCCCATGCCACCCATTTGGATGAGCTAGCTCCGGTGTGACGGAAGGCAAGATCAACGGTGTTTGATGATGAATCATAAGTCCAGTGGAGAAATGAATTCAGCACAGGAAGATCACTACATGTGCCGTATACTTTGTTGTTGGTGAAAGCATGGTTGCTACAAGTTTGCTGAGCGTATGATGAAGAAGCTAAAAGAGAAGCAACAAAATTAAAGAACAGAGCATATGCTAAAGCTTTGTTCATATTTTATGACGATAGTGTTAATTTCTAAATGAAAGTTTTTGGAATTGTTGTCACAGAGATGTTTAAATTTATAGACTTTTTTTTTGGTTCCAAAGTCATTGTGAATGCTTACTTGTTCTCTTTCCAACTGTTCTCCTTGTTCACACGTGCTTTGTTTTTGTCATCAAATTTCCAAGAAATTGGTACCCTTTCTTTGCATACGCGTCTTCATAAGAAGTTTGGTATAATTTGACACGTGTAATTATTTTCCAACAAATAATACACTTAATTAATTCTGAAATAATTCGAAAGAATTTACACTAAATTAAATAATTTTTTTTTTCTCATTTAGAGCATGGGATATATAAATTTTTTATATTATTTTGTTCTATTTAGAATTATTTTCTTTTTAAAGATTTTCTCTATCTTTTTTTTATATATATAATATTCTTTTCTTACTGAAACACTTAAAAATAAAAATTTATGTTGTATTGGAAAAATGAATATTTAAATATATTGAGAGAAAGAGAAATAGTCATCAACGACCAAAACTTGAGTCTCTGAAATTTTGACCAAGTTCCATTTACTAGTTAACAACCAAAGGTGGAAATTTTTAATTTAAAAAAAATAATAAATAAATAAATAAAGAGTCAGTTTGAAGGCAAAGAAAGAAAATGTGAGAACGCGTCTCCGTCGGTCCATCAGCAGACTCAATATTGCCATGCCTATGGAGTTTCTTTTATTATTATTATTTTTATTTTTTATTTTTGTGTTAAGGCTAAAGAATTTATAATAAAAGGCCACCACAAGGAGGTGGTATATCTGCTGTGAGAGAGAAGGCATTACCCCCCACGTAATATAATTTTCGCACCTGGCATTCTTTTGGCACAAGTCCAATGAAGGAATGGACTCAATGCAGAAGCATTTTTATATTATATATTCTATTTTATTAATAAATTAATTTTTTATTAATTTTTATAATAACTTTTTAGTTGAACGGAACAACTGCAGAACGTGTGTAATTTGGTTTTAATAATTCTAACTTTTGCAAAACGCTTCAAACAACTTGGAAGGAAACTGCTTTACAGTCCATGAACCCATGGCCTACACGTACAAGTCTTGGCATTAGTAAAATTCATTTTAACATAATAAATAATTTAATGATACAAACAATGTATGGTGAAAAATAACAATGCACATAATATTACACACCAAATTACACATAATTAAAAAATATACCGTATAGTTGTACATAGACCCGGCCGGCGGTTCGGTTCGGTTCCGAACCTAAATTTACAATTGATAACCAACATAAATGTGAAGCATGTGTTAAATCAAAAATGAATAGAGTTCATTTCATTTCATAGAATGAAGTTCTGAACCTTGGAACTTATACACATCGATGTGTGTGATATGAATGTTGTGCAAACAAGAGGCGGTAAAAAATACTTTGTCATTTTTATCGATGATAGTATAAAATTATGCTATATGTATTTGCTGAGGAGCAAAGATGAAGTTATTTAGAGCTTTATACACTACAAAGCGAATGTGAAAATCAACTTGGCAAGAAAATCAAAAGAATCAGAAGTGATATGAGAGGTGAATATGTGTCATCATTCGGTGAATATTGTTCCAATCATGGAATTATTCAGGAAACTACTGCTCCTTATTCGCCTCAACAAAACGGGATTGCATAACGCAAAAACCAAACATTGAAAGAAATGATGAATGTCATGTTGACAAGCTCTGATTTACCCCATAACCTGTGGACGGAAGCATTGTTTTCCGACAACTACATTCTGAACAAGCTACCTTACAAAAGACTTGACAAGACACCATATGAATAATGGAAGGATCATGCACCTTCCTACAAATATCTAAAAGTGTGGGGGTGTCTCACCAAAGTGATGGTTCCTAAACCTAAGAAGGTGAGAATATGGCCAAAAACTGTTGATTGTATATTCATTGGATATGCTCGCAATAATAGTGCGTATCGATTCTTGATACATAATTATGAAATTCCTGACATCAATCCAAATATGATAACTAGTCAAGAATGTGACATTCTTTGAAGAGATATTTCCTTGTAAAGAAAAATAAAGAACAGAGTCTCTCAGAAGAACTATTGATACTACTACAAGTAGTGATCAAGTTAACCAAGAATCAGATCAACATGAAATTGTTGAGGAAAATGAACTTAGATGTAGCAAAAGGGCAAGAACCTCTAAGTCATTTAGACCTGATTTTCTAACATACCTGTGAGAAAATGAGCCTCAAAGTTATAAAGAAGCAATGTCTTCTTCGGAGGCACATTTGTGGAAAGAGGCTATCAATAGTGAGATTGAATCTATCCTTCAAAACCATACTTGGGAGTTGGTTGATCTTCCTCTAATTTGTAAGCCACTGGGCTGTAAATGGATTTTCAAACGGAAGATGAAGTCGGATGGATCAATAGATAAGTATAAGGCAATACTTGTCATAAAAGGTTATAGACAAAAAAAAAAGGCTTGATTACTTTGAAACATATTCACCAGTGACCCATATCACTTCAATAAGGATGGTTATAGGCGTAACAGCTATATTTGGTCTTGAAATATATCAAATGGATGTAAAGACGACATTCTTAAATGGTGAATTAGATGAAGAGATTTACATGGAACAACCAGAAGGTTTCAATATTTCTGGACAAGAACACAAGATGTGTAAACTTGTAAAATCCTTATACGAATTGAAACAAACGCCTAAACAATGGCATGAAAATTTTGACAAATAGATGTTGTCAAGTGGGTTCATAATCAATGAGTGTGATAAGTGTGTATACATTAAATCAACTCAAAAGGGTATGTCATTATATGTCTCTACGTAGACGATATGCTAATAATTGATAGTAATCATGAGATGATACAATCTACTGAGAAAATATTGACCAGCAAATTTGATATGAAAGATTTAGGAGTAACTGATGTGATCTTGGGAATTAAGATTTCCATAACATCAGAGGGGTACATTTTATCTCAGGCTCATTATGTTGAGAAAATACTTGAGAGATATAATAAATGAGATCTAAACGTGGCTAGAACATAAATGGACCTAACTCTTCACTTATCAAAGAATACTGGCTCAAGCGTATCGCAATTAGAGTATTCGAGAATCATCGAAAGTCTGATGTATCTCACAAATTGCATATGATCGGATATCGCTCAAGCTATAAATAGGCTTAGCAGATATATAATGTAATCTAGGACATAACTACTGGAAAGCCATAGTAAAAGTTTTGAGGTATATGAGAGAAATACCAAAATATGATTTGCATTATACAAGATATCATGTTGTTCTAGAGGGATATAGGGATGCTAACTAGAAATCTGATACAGTGGATTCCAAATCCACGAGTAGATTTACTTTCACACTTGGTGGTGCAGCCGTGTCTTGGAAATCCTTGAGGAAAATATTTATTGCTCGGTCTACTATGGAATCTGAGTTCATAGCATCAGACAAAGCACCAAAAGAAGCGGAATGGCTTCAAAATTCTTAGAGGATATTCTGAATTGACCAAAACCAGTGACAGCTATAAGCATACATTGTGATAGTCAATCGACTACTAGGAGAGCCCAAAATACAATATATAATGGTAACTCTCGACACATACATCGCAGACACAATACCATACGACAATTGCTCTCAAGCGGCATAATTTCAATAGATTATGTCAAGTCAAAGGAAAACCTAGTGAATCCACTTATTAAAGGTTTAGCTAGAGAGCAAGTTGAGAAGTCATCGAGGTGAATGGACTTGAAGTCTATAAATTAAGAATTGTCACTATCTAAAAGAAGGCATTTGACTTCACTTTATTCATTCATTCTTTCACACAAGTCCTAAAATATTCATTCATTCTAAAGATTTAGAGTGTTGAGAGATTTTCTATCATTCTTCCTTAAGTTAAAGTTCTTGGAGAAATGAGTACCCCTTCTACAAGAAGCATCCAAGTAATCCTAGGAGAACGTTAGCCACAAGACATCCGTAGAGCACCAAGACGAGGCTAATAAGTTCTTGAGGAAAGAGGTAACCCGACTTGGATCAAGTTTTCAATAATCTTCAATATTTTTCCAGAATTTTCTAAGTTTCATAGTTTATGTTATAGTTTTTTGTATGTTAGTGTACAATTAATTGAATGATTCATGTTAATTTCATTTAATGACAGATCTAGAACATCAATTTGTTGGCTCTAAAAATCAGTATTGTACTCGGGCGTGCCAAAAGAGCGAATCCTCAAAGTTGAAATTGATGATGATTTGAATTTAAAAAAAAACGATTATCAATGGTTCATCTAAGGTTTGAAATGGATGAACAATTAGATTAAGACATGATGCTGAACAGTAAAAAATATTGAATTTATATAGAAATTGAAACGAAAAAGTGATTGCTTTGATTACTGAATTTGTGATTACAAGGTGAAAGTTAGAATCAGTACAAGACTAAACTACTGGTTAAAGGAATTCTAAAAAGATTAAGATTACTGGGAAAGAATTCTAAAGAGATTAATTTACATGAGACAAAGTTGATGTTGTTGTTGGATTCATTGTGTTGATTGAGTTATTCAGTTGATCATTTTTTTCTTTTGTCAATCTTCTTTGCTATTTATAATTCTGTACTCAACTGCTTCCTCCATGTTCCTGCAATTTGTCATGTCCTGGTAGCAATCGTCACGTCCTGTAACTGCTACCTCCACTTTCTCTACTGCAATTGTTATTCACGTTCTCCACTTGTTTTTGGAGAAAACTACTACATGATGGAGAAAAACTTGTACATGTTTAACTTTTTTTATAGGAACCATTTGTAAATAATTCTTATATTTTATTCCCTTGGGCTTAAGCCTGATTCTCCTGGCAATTGGACTGGACCTTAAATATTTTAGGTGAAAACAAAACTGAAAGTAATTTCTCCTGAATATTTATGGGATAGATTTTCAAATTGATTTCGGTCATATTCAATATTTATTCACAACTAATATGACGAAACATGACAACCAAAAAGAAAAAAAAAAGTCATACACAAAAATCTATTAAATAGTCCATGAAACGAAGACTTACTATATTGTATTGAAAAAGAAAAAAAAATGTTTCTTTTAATGTTAAAACCCTACGAAGATAATTCAAGGCCATGCAAGTAAGCTAAGCATGATGTAAAACTTACGTATACGCTGAATTTCACGTCATGCTAATTTGGTGGAGGAGATTTAGTTGCGAAAATATATACTTATATAAGGACGGTCAATAATATGTTTTTAATTATTTTTTCTTTTCTATTTTAATTAGTTATTAATAAAATAATTAGAACACGTATCATTCATTAATTAAATAGTTATATAGAAACGTTTCGATATAAGTTTTTCTCAATTTAATAATGCAACCAACTGTTTACAATATTTTGGAACACATGTAGAAGAAATTCAAGTCAAATTAATATGAGACGTGTTAACAAATTACTTTATAACTACTACCTCTATCGTCTTCCAAATGGCTTAATTAGGACATGCATATAAAATTCAATGAAATGAAATCATCCTATAAATTAAAGATCCAATTATTTCTTTCTCAAAGTTGATGGTTTTCTTTTCTTTATTAGTTATTTCAGCAGAGCATCATCATGGAAACTGAGTCTTTTCTCAAATAGCCAATAACCCAGTAACCAACTCTTCCTCAAATAACATGAGACTATTTGAATTTTTTTGTTGTAGCAAAACTTCACATCCATGACACCATTTCCTTGAAAGCACTCAAATGAGAAGCTAATTTGACTAAATCATGCAATTACATAGCTAGACAATTAAGAAATTTGTAAAAGTATGTTGACCCAAAGTCCTCAAAAAGTTTTAAAACTTCCACAAACACTTGCTTTATGTATTTTTGGTTCCAACTAGTAATAATTTGGTACCAAGGTTTCTCACAAACCCACTTGATTGATGGCACAAGATTATTAAATTTCACTTCTCAAAAGACCAATTTATATGGAAAGTTGCCGAACTCCAATTCGTAATGGCTCACCATCCATAAAAGAATTGTACAACTCATTAATTTGGATCAAATTATATCATTTAAAGGATTTCATTTATCCCCCAAGTGACCAAGATTAAATCTCAAGTATATGCATCTTTTAGGGCTAGCTAAGAGTTTAGCGTCTTTCTAGACTTATAATTGTCTAAACCAACCATGGAATAACTATAAAGTCTTCTCATCAATAGATAGACTAGTCTTCATTCTTCACAAATTATGAGAAATATTCAGATTTACCTAACCAAAATTTTCTTGAAAGGAATGGCACATTTGACTAATAATTTAACTATACATAAATGATTAACCAAAACTCTCAATTTTTTTCCAAACCATTTGTTTGCACCAGAATATAAAATCAAGCTCAGTCCATTTAAAATAACTCAAGATTCATTTCCTTCTTAAAAGTCCATTCATTTTATTTATAAATTAATTAAGAAATTATAAATTAAGTAGAAATTAAATAACTCATGAGATATTTCCTCTCTAAAGCGAAATTAAACCTAGTGAAGGAAGTTGGCAAAAGCTTTTTTCTCTCTGAAAAGAAACTTCTTTTCTATGCCACTTCCTCTTCATGAGTTATTTCCTCTCCAACTTTCTCTTCATGAGCTATTTCATCTGCAAAAAGAAACTTCATCTCCATCCAATTTCCTCTACCTGAGCTATTTTCTCTCTAAAAATAAACTTCCTCTCTATGTCACTTCCTCTCCAGGAGCTATTTCATCTCCAAAAAGAAACTTCCTCTCCATCCAACTTCCTCTCAATGAGCTATTTTCTCTCTAAAAAGAAACTTCATTTCTATGTCACTTCCTCTCCAGGAGCGACTTCCTCTCCAAAAAGCTACTTCCTGCTAAAAGACTGCTCATCCATGAACTCACATTTCTTGAAATATCGAGAAAATGGAATATGAGAGTTGAGGAAGTTGTTTTTAAAGCATTCAAAGGAGGAGAGCCAACAAAATGGACCCCGAAACCGATCAACAAAAAACCCCAATACATATTTCAATTTCCTTTGTAGTTTACATTTATATAGTTAAATCTTTTTTCAATTTTCTCTGTAATTATATTTAATTCCAGTAAAGATTTCATTTCTAGTAGCTTTTTCATTACTTAACTTTAGTAGAATCCTCATAAAATCTAATTGCTTATCTCATTCAGGTGTTAGAGAACCTAGAAATTTTCACAGTCGTTTGATTAGAAGTCCAGTCTTTAATCCATTTACGTTGATGATTTGTTCCTCTAACACGCCCACACGCAATCACCTTTTTAAGGAACGCAACAACAACAACACCACCTAATAATTTCTATATGGAAAAATTATCATTTTTATATTTGAAGATTGACTTATGTAAGAAAATACTCGAAAACTTTAAACAAATTTAATTTTACACCAAAAATTTCAGTGTATTTATAAATTAATAAACTTTTATGTGTAAATTAGTATACTGACTCAAAATTTTGTTATAAAATTAAACCTAAAAAGTATAAATTTAGCCACCTCCGAATTCGTGAAGAACACGAACGATATTTTTGAACTATACAAGTCGAGGTCATCACATATGTTTAATAATCCCTCCATCGTAGACTATCCGAGTTGTGCTTAGGAAACATAGAATACACCGTTAAGTTTCCGAGGTGCACATCTCATGTCGATATGTCCACGATTCTTTACAACTATGTGATCCACCCTAGGTGATCGACTTTGTCCAAAGTTTTAAGAATCGTGACTTACTTACATTAATACATAAACCTCTTATGGTACACATATGAGCCGCCAGATTCTATCTTGATTCACTCTTGATTAACAAGTGTATCGGTCCATACCCAATGAACATCTGAGGCCAGACCATGAAAGGTTTCTGACATACATGACATCAAAATGTGGAGGATCCTACACAAAATCAATGATATTCTATAGTCAAAATATCACATATGCTACTCGACTCGAGGAGATTCCTATTAACGGTGGTCTGTACTTCCAACTATTAGGAATCATCTGTGAATCATTCAGTATTCGGTCCAACCAATACCCACACGTCTATACGATCTTTCAAAGCCCATGGTACATCGGGTTTAAAGCATTGGAACTCCAATTCCAATTTACGACATGTGCTAGTCTTATAGGTTACATGAATTCGACCGTATTTCAAACCAACGACTAGGAATATAAATACTTTATGAATATTACTATAAGACTATTCTAAGGTCGATGTCATTCTTAGCATATTTATACATATATCTAATATGCATAATGATATTACCATTAATAAGGTTTGAAATGAAAATATAGTTTTTTATTAATAAATAATAAAATGTATTGGTGTTTTGGCGCGGGCGCAGCGGAAGCTCGCGGTTCGAGCGAAATCGTAATTTAAAACTTTTTAAATTACCGAATAAATTATTCAATATCCAATATGAATAATTCATTCATATTTCACCTAAACATATTTATTCGATATCAAATAACGACATAAATAGTTAAGAAACATCGCGAAACTTTTACAAAAATGTTTTTCCGCAAAATGACATAAAACGTGTTTTTGACCGAATCGACTACCCAATACACATAAGGGCTGCCTAGGTCAGCCCTAACAATGTTAGGGTAGTTCATGGGCTGCCCGAATAGTGACCAATTCATTGTTGGGGCAGCCGTCATCCGGTTGGCTTAAAAGTCACCCAGTAACGCCGTTTTTCATCGTTTTCGTATATTTCAACTCTGAAATAATTTCTGGCAATTGTCCAAATACCCAAAACACATCCAACACATTCAAATGACATATTTTTCATCACCAAATAAACAGTATTTCCAGATCTGATCTAGAAGCAAAATATATCAATTTTTCATGCTAAAATCTAATTTCCAATATTAATCTAATTAATCTTAACACCAATTCAAGTCACCACAATTGAAGCACCCAATAAAAATTCTAGGCATTACAAGAGTGGTCATAACACTCTAGAATGAAACATATCATCTAATGATCAAATTGAATAAATATTACAATAATATTATTCAATACTACTTCACACCTGCACAAGGCCTTTAAATCCATCCACCAAAACCAAAAGCCCCAATTTTCAACAGGTAAAGAAACCCTAGAACTATTCTAGGAACACAAGAATAAGAAAATAACTTTCTAAACTCAAGAATGATAAGATTACCTGTAGATATGGTACAGAGGTATGTCGACGCTGTCCGGGCTCGCGGCTCCATTGGGAGTACGGAGTAGCCCGTGGGGGACTAAATCAGAGAATAAAGGAGTCGCCACCCAGTGTGAACTGGGAAATGATTTAAGGACGCACTCACCCCTCGCAAGGGAAGACCTCAAACCGTTGGGTTCAGAATGTCCTTACTTATGCCAATTGTAATGAGCAGATTTATACAATGATGTAACCAAGTCTTATGCAGCACATGCAAGATAACTTAATCAACACACAAGTTTGCACACCCATAAACGTAAATAAAAAATGAAAGCACATGTATAATTCCATAAACATATTAAACAAGAAGTGTGAAAAATGTAAATAAGTAATAACAGTAAAAACGTTAATAATAAAGAGAAATATTAAGTATGTAATGCAAAAGAAATGACCAAAGAGGCCAACATGCGTAAAATATGATAAATAAGAGTCTGCCCACTGTATGCGCGTTCGTGTAGCATTCAGAAATGCGTTCGAACGGTATGGGATATGATGCATGGTAAAACAGAATGCATGTGTTCGTGTAGCGTTCGAAAACGCGTTCGAACGGAGTGAGGCAGAATGCATATGTTCGTGTAGCGTTTAAGAACGCGTTCGAACGAGATTACCAAAGTGGTAAAAAATGACATAAACACGTGCGTGAATGTTTCTCAAGCGGTACGTGGAATTGTATCCCAAGTACATACCGCACTACCATCCATTCGGATTCGGCTACGGAATTTATGTTTGGGTTTCCATCCGATATACCACGAGAGGCAACATTCAAACATTAACATAGAATAAATGCGAAGCGATAAATGAAAAATAACAATCGAAAATGAGAATAACAAAATTAGAAGAAGAGGGGTGCGACCAAGAGCTTTGGCCAACATCTACATGGGATCTTGTATACCCGACGTAACAAAATATTATGGTAAAGGCTGCCCTTAGGCATTTCCCTCGAACGGGGGACCTTTATCCAACGTGATTAGCTCATGCGCACTAAATACAGTACATAAGTAAATAAAGAACAGTAAGAAACAAATAACAAAATAAGAAAAGAGATGCGACCAAGACGACAAGACATCTATATAGGACCTCGTATGCCCGGTTGAACGTATTTCACATCCAACCAAGTGTATTTCATCTGGCGTGGCAATATATCGTGGTAAAGGCTGCCCTTAAGCATTTCCCTCAAATGGAGGACCTTTAATCCAACGTAGTTAGCCCATGCGCACTAGATAGCAATGCATAAATAAATAAAACAATAACACGCAGAAAGTAAATAACAGAATAATAAAATAGATGCGACCAAGAGACCTGACCGACATCTATATGGGACCTCGTATGCCCGATTGAACATATTTCACATCCAACCAAGCATTCCTCGTCTGGCGCGGCAAAAAATCGTGGTAAGGTTGCCCTTAGGCATTTCCCTCAAACGAGGGACCTTTAATCCAACGTGATTCGCCCATGCGCACTAATTAACGATGCATAAATAAATAAATAACATACATAAAGTAAATATCAGAATAATAAAATAGATGTGACCAAGAAACTTGGCCAATATCTATATGGGACCTCGTATGCCCGATTGAATGTATTTCACATCCAATCAAGTGTACTTTGTCCGGCGTGGCAAAATATTATGGTAAAGGTTGCCTTAGACATTTCCCTCAAATGAAGGACCTTTAATCCGACATAATTAGCCCATGCGCACTAATTAACGATACATAATAAATAAATGAAATAACGTACAGAACGTAAATAACAGAATGATAAAAGAGATGCGACCAGAGACTTGGTAGACATCTATATGGGACCTCGTATGCCCGATTGAACGTATTTCACATCCAATCAAGTGTACTTTATCCGGCGCGGTAAATATTGTGGTAAAGGTTGCCCTTAGGCATTTCCCTCAAATGGAGGACCTTTAATCCGACATAATTTGCCCATGCGTACTAAATAACAATGCATAAGTAAATAAAGAAACAATACACAGAAAATAAATAACGGAACAGTAAACACAAACAATGAATGAACAAAAAAATTAAATAACAAAATGAAACATGTGCATGAAAGTTTCTCAAGCAGTACGTGGAGTTGTATCCCAAGTACAGACTGCACTACCATCCATTCTGATTCAGCTATGGAATATATGTATGGGTTTCCATCTGATATACCGCAAGAGATAGCACGCGATCATTAACCCAATATAAATAAAAATAAAAGACTTGAACCATAAAGATGCATGTGAGGTAAATAACAATTGATAATTGAAAAGATGAATGAAAAAATAGCATAGGGTGCCCTCAGGTCTTACCTTTTAAGTTGCTTCTTGGAAGTGTGTTACACTGTCGCCGGAAGGGTTAATGCATCGTCACTTTTCTGGTTCACCGGTTCAATATTTTCCTTCGTTGTTTTTTACTGCTGTTTCGATCACTATTTTTACTGCTGTTTCCTCTATTTTCTTTGCCGTTTTCTGCGATTTCCTTCACTATTTTAGGGGTGTTGTTTGTGGTTTTAGGACTGGTTTGGGGTTGTTTTCGATTTTAGGACTGGGTTTGTTTGATTGCGTGGTGAAAGGGGCTGGTTGAAGGTGTCGGTCAGGGCTTTAATGGAGATTGGTTGGTTCTTTATTTGGTCGGCATTTAGATCGTTTAATTGTTATTGCTGTGTGAGGTGGTTGTGTGAGTCGGTGTATGCGTTGAATATGTGGCTGTGTGTTTGGAGTGGCAGGAAGAAGCTATCAGGTTAGTTGTTTCTTGTATGAGTGGACTGTGTTGTGCCGAGAGAGTGAATGACGTGTGGTTGCCGAGTAGGTTTGTGTGTGTTTCTTAGTAAGGGACATGTCTAAGGGCTGCTGGGAAGGGTTATTTGTTGGTTTTTTATTTGTTTGATCAGTGGGGTTTCAGTTAGTGAATGGTGTACGTGGCTGTTTGGTCGGTCCGTTTGGTTGAGTCATCACGGCTGGCTTGTATTTTCGTGTTTAGGGTCTGGCAGTGCGTTTTTTGTTATGGCGTGTTTATTTTTTTTTATGGCTTGTCAGCGTGTGTGTGTTTTGTTAGTTTTAGGGTTTCGGCTGGTGGGTCTTTTGGCCGAGAGGGAAGATAGAAGGTGCATGGAGAGGATTTAGCATTTTAGGGTTTATATTTTTTGTGTTTTTAGGTTGAGAGAGAGATGTGGTGCGAGTGAGATGAAGGAGAGGATGAGGGTGTATTTATTTGTGAATACCGTCTGAGTCAGTCCCGAGAGCCTTAGGGTTTGGAATATGTTATCTTTTATAGTTGCATGCTAGGGTTTCTCATGTGCATGAGTTTTCAAAAGGAAACAAATCAAGCAATAAATGAGTGTATTTAATTAATTTATTTAGGGAAAGAATATTGTGTATTTTTTGTGGGGATTAGATTAAAGATATTTTTAATTTGGAAGGAGATTTCGGAGGGATTTTGGCATGTGTTAAATGTGATTTGAATATTTTGATTGGGCTTGGGTTTTGTGATGTGGGCTTGGGCGTGTGGCCCTTTGTGGGTTGCATGGGTTTTGGGCCGAGGCAAACGTTTGAAACAGAGATCAATTGAGCAAACCCGAGGCTAAACAAATGAATTAAATTTGATAATGTATTAATTTTTGAATTTTCCCTTCCGACGTCCATTTCCCGCGACTCCCGCAACTTATCGGGTAGTGCCTCCATACGGGACTCATCTTTGGGCTTTATGTAAAAATACAGTGTCTACAGTCGCCCCCACTTTGATAGGACTTGTGTACCATGCGACAATGCAATCCTATCAAAGTCATGCATGTATTTTTACTTACTTGGCTCGCCAGCTGTCGCCGAACTTACCTGTTGCTTCGAACTGAGTTGATCTGGTGGTGAGGTGCCTTGACCCCTGGTTCATTCCCGAACTGTTACTTTGTGAGAGGTGGTCCATTCCAAACTGTTACTTTTTTAGAGGTGGTCCATTCCCGAACCATTACTATATGAGAGGTGGTTCATTCCCGAACCGTTACTAATGTGAGATGCTTCGATCTCCGGGATTCATTCCCAAACTGAGTTGATAACGTGGGCCTCGACCCTGGGATTCATTCCCAAAATTGTTGATAATGTGGGCCTCGACCCTGGGATTCATTCCCGAAACTGCTGATAATGTGGGCCTCGACATTGGGATTCATTCTCGAAACTGCTGATAATGTGGGCCTCGACCCTGAGATTCATTCCCAAAACTTCTGATAGTGGTGGCCTCGACCCTGGGATTCATTCCCGATGCTGCTGATAATGTGGGCCTCGACCTTGGGATTCATTCCCAAAACTACTGATAGTGTGGGCCTCGATCCTGGGATTCATTCCCGAAGACTGCTGATAATGTGGGACTCGACCCTAAGATTCATTCCCGAAACTGCTGATAGTGTGGGCCTCGGCCCTGGATTCATTCCCGAAGACTGCTGATAATGTGGGCCTCGACCCTAGGATTCATTCCCGAAACTGCTTGTCTTTGCCGCGTTTTTCCTTTTCTTCAAAACCTGCGAACAAAAACAAAACAAAAAATTACGTGCATGTGACGTGTATGCATATATGCATGAGTGTATTTCCTATTCCGATGGGTTGGGCCTTCTTTGTGCTCTTTGGCGCCCCTTCCTACAAAGTCTTTGATCGCCCCATGGGCATGCTTATAGTTTCCTTCTGTCAATTCTACTCTGGTGATTGCTCAGTTTTCTTTGGTCCCATAACTCAAGATTCTGTTATGTGCCTTATTCGCGAGGTGTAGACCGGTCGCCCCCAGACTTAGTTTAGCTTTCTGCTCTTTGCTGCTTGTACTAGGTCAAGTTGGACTAGACGTGATGTGTCACTCCGTATCAATATGCTATATTACTGGCTGTGAAATAGTCCCAATAGTTATACATATTATTGTCCTCAAAGAATGCTCAGTAATGAGACCAGAGAACCTTCAAAGCACTCAATGCAACTTAAATTGAGTTTTTGAATAGATGATCTAAGCCAGACTCAAAGTGTGTGTGAGCAAAGGTTCCTTTACAGCTCGATTCCTGGGTAAGCCAACTCAATGACTTCGTTTTCAAAATTGGGATCGACAGGTCAAACCAACCTAGATATCTCAATTATGCTCTGCAATTTCTTTTCCGTGCTCATATGGTATGGTTTTTCTTTTTCTTTTATCTCTCTTTTTTTTTTTTCTTTTTTTTTCAGCACACCTACCCTTTAATGTAGCATTTCTCCTCATGGTGGTCCTAATACTCGCCCATGGGTAGCTTCACGCTTATCGGTTATAGGTGGTTTAATTTTCTTATTTTGAGATTTTTCTTTTATTTTCAACCATACCACACATCAAAGCAAATCAGGATAGACATCTAAGCAAACGGTCATTCATCGACCTACAATTTCTTCAACTAGTCACCTTACCGACTACTCAGGTTTCCACTGCTATAAACCTATGATTAAGTGCTCACAAGTCTAACCTAGATCAATTACTCAAATCATCAGATAAAAGTGTATCAAAGACTTGTTGTTTCTAAGGTTTCACCCTAAAGCACACAATTTCATCATCTGACTCATATTTAACTATTGAGGAAAAGACTCGAACAAGTAGGCAGAATCAATGTCTTTATTATTAAAAAATACATGATGGAAATCAAATAAACCAGGGAAGACATCTTCATCATCTGCAGCATTGTCTTCTTCCTCAGCTTATGGTTCTTCACTGCTGCCATCCCCTATACCCATGCAAGAAGCTTGGTGGTTGAGAGTTTGGAGGACAAAACTTTCGGGTAGGCCGGAGTTGATCATGTAGGTGGGTGGTGGAACATAGTGGTGGTTAGGTAGAGGATTTTCGTGTGTGTTGGGTTGTTCTTTTTCTGGGTCGGGTATTTTATGGGAGTCAATGAGGTCTTGGATCTCATGCCTAAGCGGGGGCAGTTGTCAGTTTCATGGCCTTTTTGCTGATGGAAGTAACAGTATAGGTTTTAAGTTGAAGTAATGTGGCACAAGTTTTGGAATTGGTCCAGGTTCCAAGGTTTCATGAGTCTTTGTCTCTTCAGCTTTTCAAACACCTTTGACAATTGTCTACCAAGATCAGAGAATCGACTATTTTTTGATGGCAGTGACCTCAGCAGTAGCGGGCTTGGTCTCAGAAGGCCCCACAATAGTCCTTCTATTCTGGCCATAGAACTTTCTGTTCTCAGCTTCTTCCTCTTCAATATCCATGACAGTTTCTCTAAGCTGTCGAAAGTCGCTAATCATGGAGGTCATCTCCTCAGCTTGTTATAAATATAGGGCTTGGTGCCCTTAATGATCATCTTGATCTGGTCATTTTCCGAGGGCCAATTCTGCATTTTCAAGAGCTGGCTCCTCCAGCGATCTACGTATCCTTAAAGCCATCCTCCGACTTTTGTTGGTATTCTCCAAGTCACAGAGCGACAAGTCGATCTCCAAATCTGTGACATACTGCTTCAGAAAGGCCTCTACTAATGCCTTCCAATCATCATTGATCTTCCTTTCCATGCCATGATACCATACCACAGGTGCTCCCTCCAATGACATCCCAAACATCTTCTGAACCTGACGCTTCGACAGACCCACTGAACTCATCACAGAACATAATGTTGGAGATGGACCCTCGGGTCCCCGTTCCCGTTGAACTTGGCTATTTCGGGCATCTTGAACTTGGAAGGCAGCTACTCCTCGAAAGTCATCGCCTCGTGTCCAATAAATCCTCATCTTGCTTCCCCATCAGCTTACGGGTAACTAACTCGACATGATCCATGAGTTATGCATCTCTACCTGAGACCCGACTTCCCCTTCCCATGGCATACTCAGCCATGTCATCATCAAAAACAGGGATCTCATCACTTACCCTAGTCGGAGGCTTTTCAATCCACCCTGACATTCTCATTATTTTCAACTCTCCTCCTGCACGGGGTACAGCCAGACTGGCCACAAGCGGTGGCCAAAGCTTGCAACTGCTCAGTAATCTTAGTGAGGTTAGTCTCCAACTGATCCATGCGAGAACCTTGTTGTCTGACTCACTCATGTTCGCTAACTATTTTTTGACGAGTCTTTCTTCTTCTCTAACCCAACGGGTGGCGGCTTTTAAAACTACGAGTTATCATGGTACATGTATGCGTGTGATGCATGAGATATATAAGATGCATGAGGTGATCAAAAAGAATATATCGTTCCAACCTTATTTCTCCCACACTCGTGATAAGTCTATATTTGGTTCTAGATAAGGCTTGTTCTAATGCTATCGCGGATGCAAGGCACACAAATCGCTCTCTCTCTCTGCTACAGGGTGAACCTTGGCTGCTTCTGTCCCCTTCCAAAGGTAAAGACAAAGACCGCCCATTTCAACATGGGCTAAGCCTATTATGGGATCATGCCTTGTCTAGAAACGACGAATTGGGCTTTCAGCAACCACTGTCATGGGGATGAACTTGGTGTTGGGGTTTTTATGGGAATACGGTAACGCAACGAAATAGGCGAAAATCAAAATTTTCCGATTTCAAATTTTATCGGATCAATTAAATAAATTATTTATTTAATTATCCAATTATCAAATTCTGATAAATTAACACAAGAGCAAATTTCTTGGTAATTACCGAATTACCCCAAAACTTTGTAAATTGATAATTTAGCCGAAAAATTATCAAATATAATTTTGGATGATTCTAAATCAGTTCTAAATATTTTTCAACACATCTAAGGCATCAAAATCAGATTTACACCATCCCCAATTTTTGAGTAATTGCCGTGAGCACCCCATATTTTCAAGTAATTACATTTGGTCCCTTTTGTTCAAAACATGCCAAGATCAAATCCAATCACCCAAACTTTACATGAATCATATTCATACCATAATACATCACATATATGAAAAGCCCCAAATTTGGAGTGGGTTATGAACCCTCATATTTCATTTCATCAAATTGTCCAATTTCACCAAATTACCAAATCCAACACTTTAATCCATTCAATACTTTACCAATCTAGCCTCACCACTTTGAAAACAACTCTAGAACAATTCTAGGTCACCAAGGAGTGGCTTACTAACTCTAGAATGGCAACTTTGATTTTCTAAAAATCAAAAGTAAAGCTTTGATTTTCAATCTTTCATCAAAGTTCACAACCAAAATAAACACAAACTATAAGAAGAGATCCAAACCCAAAGCAACACAAAATGATGCTAAGCAATGTAGAAACAAGTTTCATGTGAAGACTTTAAAAATTAACTTACAAACCATGATTTTCCAAGCCATCTTCCTTTTTAGCCTTCAA